>PITA01004132.1:0-12692 GCA_004023965.1 Spilogale gracilis | reverse complement strand
TCCCTGCTTGTGCGCGCTCTCTCTCTCTCTCTCTCTCTCTCTCTCTCTCTCATGAATAAATAAAATATTTTAATAAAATAAATAAAAATAAAAGTTTTTAAAAACGTTAAAAAACAAAACCCTACTGTTTTTTGTTTTGGTGGAGTTGAGATCTAGTTTCACTCTCCTAAGAACTGGAATAAATTCTTCCTTATTTGTTTAATTTTAACTAGTGGAATTTTTGCGTTGACACTGACTCAGCCTCCAGATTTACTCTCTACTTCCTTCACCTGCTGAATGTGCTCTCTTGCTCTCTGTCTGCTGATGGGAATGTAGGCAAGCAGGATCTTCCAGAAGGAAGGAGACAGAGGAAGGATCTTTATCACCCCACCCAAACACTCTCCATGAAGTCACAGGGGTAGACTGTGTTTCATCCCTTAAACAAGAAACAGGAGCTTTTTTAGGCAACTTTTTCCACATAGCTCTCTCTCTGTCTGACTCCAGGTAATGGCCCACTCCCCTCACCCTTCAGGCCTAGGGACTCAAAGAAGTAGATGTTGGGAGGTGGGAGAGTCTTACTTCACTGGTACCACACTGCCTGTCACAGTGTCCCTACTGCACCCTATCCATAACTGTATAAACAGCCTCTTTATCAATACTTTCTTGAATTACCCAACTGAAATGTGCTATCTGCTTCCTATAGCAATGCTAAGTGATACATAAGCTGAGATGAATGATCTAGTAATTCATGATGTTGAAGAATTACAAGATAACTATAGCAGTGAAGTTCTTGAGAAGACACCATAGAAGGGAATACAAAGCATAAGTGGAAGGATTGACCTTTAATGGGAGTATTTGCAGGGTTAGATGGAGATTGGCCAGTAGGATAGATCTGATGGTGGGAAGATGAACAAGTTCAAGTCTGTAGATGTGTGGAGCAAGGTCACAAACTGTGAGCGAGTCCTGGTATGGGTATAGGTGCTTTTAAAGGAAGTGTTATATAGTCTTTGTGAGGCACAGAAGGACCAAAACACGTTAAGAAGAAAACTAAAAATGCAGAAGAATGGACAGTGCCCTTTTAGATGCATGATTTTTGATGGAGGGCAGTCAGCAGAAATGGTAGTTCTTTCTCCTGGACATGGATTAGACAGATGGTTGGGCTTAACTATGTTTCCAGTTTGACTAAAACTAGTCTGATATTAGGAAAAAGAGCTAATAGGGGCCCCTGGGTGTCTCAGTTGGTTCAGCTCAGGTCATGATCCCAGGCTCCTAGGATTGAGCCCAACATCGGACTCCCTGCTCAGCAGGCAGTCTGCTTCTCCCCCTGCCTGCTGCTGCCCCTGCTTGTGCGTGCTCTCTCTCTGTCAAATAAATAAATAATTTTTAAAAAGGGAAAAGAGAGATAAGAAAGTGTGCTTTCAGGTATTGAGAATAATAACGTATCACAGAATCTGCCTTGGATACATTGGAAGGTAAGGACCAAATATCACGTAAGTATAACATAGAACAAGTCTAGATGCTTGCAGTCAGATAGAGAAAGAAATAATCAAAGTCTGCCCAACAAAACAAATATTAATGTAGATTTTCTCGTTTCAGAATAAAAAATGAACAAGTTCACTTTATCCTCTAACATGGGTAAGATGTAAAAGCAGATAACACACACTTATTGATCCTTTGTGTTTGAATAGAAATGTGCTAAGCATCAAAGCAGAGTACAAACAACTACAAAAGAAAAGAAAGAATGCGGGTCTTTCAGTTTTCTGACTCCATCCAACTCCAAAGAAACAAAGGTGAGTGGATGGGCCCAAGGCTGCTGAAGATACAGAGTCCCAGTTAGGTCTGTAAGAATACCCAGAAGCTTGATTATGTCACCATGTGCTGCACCTGCTTGCAGGGAGAGGGCTGGGTGGAGGAAGGGGAAGGCATGAGGAAGAGCTAAGGCATTCTTCTGCCTTTGAAAAATATGCCCTGAGGGGGGAAGAAAACCCTCTATTTTTAGCTCTATGTGTGTGTATATATTTTTAAATTGTATGTGTATATATGTATTTCCATACACACATACACAACATATACATATATATACATACATACATAAAACAAAATTAAGAACCAGCAGAATCAGAACTTGGAGGTATTTTTGTTTCCATGCCTGACAACCAATGTTCAGGATACAGTGCTTGCCCATGATGAAACTGTGCTCTGGTTCACCTCTACCACCTTGATGTAACATCAGATAAACACACGTGCTTTCTCAAAGCTTCAGTTCCCTTCCCTGTAAAAGAAAAACCTGGATTAGATTATGTAAATTTACTTCCATTCTAAATGGTTGCATTCTCAAAGAACTAATACACAGAAATGAAGGAGTATCAATGTTTATAGTGAATGACAACACCTGATGCATTAGGGGTGGTTTAGCCTCCGATTAAAGGTAGAGTCTTTCAGCAGACCGCATGGATCGGAGTCACAGCTACACCACTTCCTTGCCTGTGGGCTCAGAAAAGTTACTTGACTAAGATTTGATTTCTTCGATTGTAAAAATGGTGTAATAATTACACCATGGGATTATGGTGAATACGTATAAAGTATGAAGAATAATGGTTTCTGGCACATAGTAAGCCCCTGGTAATATTAGCTATGATTATTACCACTGTTAGTATTAGGTAAAAAAAAAAAAAAAAACTAGTTATGTATTGTGTAGTGGTAAGTATTTATGTGGTTATAAAATTTAGTTACTGTTCAAGGTGGAAAAAGCATTAATATTCTTAGAATGGAAGTCCATTTCTGACTCTGAGCTAACGCTGTCCAGAGCAGACAAATTAACCTAACCCTTTCCAGCTGCTCAGTGTGTCCTTTCTAGCAATAATTTGGGGGGTATTCAGGTCAGGCCTCACTCACAGTCCGTTTTGGAACTTCTTTCCCAAACTCATCTTCCCCAATTCCAAGTTCCCCGTTAGACCTTGTTAAAAGAAGTTCATCCAAGATTTCAATTAGAGTTTAGTAACCCCATTAGCCTTACAATGGGGTAGGATGCTATTATTCTATGATCCTGGATAGCTGATACATTGATACATGTTTTTATAGCTAAACATGTAAATGTGTTTCAATGCCAAATGTGATCTTATCTCCTTTTAACAACTGAATCCTAAAGTCTTACCTTCATTAGGTAAATGTATTGAGTGCATGTTTCTCCTTTATCTTTAAGCAAGTAGATAATTCCTAAGAGCAAATCTGTGATCTGTTGAGCCAATAATTTTCATTTCTTCTGTAGCTTTTAATCCTGCCATATTAAAGTGATTAAAAGTAGTAGATTCATAAGAATAGAGAGACAACATTAGCCTGGATAGATAGAATAATAGCTGATTATGATACACCTCATAAGTAAAGCAAAGAATATGGATATTTCTGATATTAATGAGCACATAAGGCTGTAGTTTCTACAAAAGAAGTAACATGATCATATTTTCATCTCAAGAAGATCTCACTGATTCCTCAGTTTTGCAACCTATCTGCATTGACAGATGCAACTTCGTAGCTACATGTGTGTGACTTTGAATCACTCAAACTAGGTTGCAGATGTCATTTGCATCTTATCTTCTTCTCACTCCTTCTTGTTAGCACCTAGTAGAGTATTCAGGAAACATTAATCCACTGACTCTCCCTCACTCTTAAAACCCACAGTAGACCTAATAGAGCACCAAGGACATGAAGAAGCAGAAAGTATGACTCTTCCTCTAAAATCATTCAAAATATTGCTGGACATAAAAGATATCATTGGACTTTTATCACAGACCCAAAACCATCCCATATGACAAATATGAATAGAGACCATCACCAAAAATGAATAAAGCTAGCATAGGAGTTTCAACTAGAATCTGGAATCTAGATTCAACAATTCAACAATCTCTCATGCCCCTTCCTTATATCCTGGTATGTATCATCAGATCACTTTATAGCTTATAAATACATGTATGCAGGGGTTTGAACTGTATGCATACTACAGCAAAGAGATTCATCCAAAGAAGACAAGGAAATGGACAAAGGTTATGACTGATCAAAAAAAGCCATGGTATGAATGTCCCAGAATATTAGATTTGGACCATTTACACCTTTATGGTGGAAAGTTAGCAGCATCAGCTGAATGGATATACAGGGAAGGAAGCAGAATGGCTAAAGCCCTGGGGAATGAATATTCACAAACAGCAAGTGGGAAGAAAAGAAACAGCCATCCAGCAGAACAGGGAAGGATCATTTTTTAACCTAAGAATGAAAAGGTAATAACCAATTATTTTATGTATTATTTGCTTTCTTTGGAGACCAATTTTGATGTCTTATTTTTGACAGACTATCTCTGTAAGAATTTTATCCAGTCATCAACTGTTATCTCACAGGTTAATATAATACATGGCACTTGATACAAAATGCTAAAAAGAAGACAAGAAAAATTATTTTTTATATAACGTTACAATATTTCTCAATGTTTGTAAAACACCTCTTCTACGTAAAAGCATATTGTGACTTTTCTCATCTACACCCTTCACGTGCATTCTTGCAGCCCACCTGGGACACCATTAATATGGGAATCGTGTTCACAGATCCAACAATAATACTTGCTTAGTGTCACAACATCTACCCCTCTGGGAAGAAAGTGTACATATATACACATGTGTGCACACACGCACATACACACACAGAATAATAGACGGTGAATGTATTTCTGGCAAGCATATCGAAAAATGTTGTATTGAACCCAAATCAAATTGCACTGTAAGCCAATACCTTTGGAAGCACTGTTTGAAATGCCAGCATTGGTGTTGAAGAAATCACTTTAGAACAGCCACAATAAATCTCAAATTGTACCATCCAGGCTCTTAGACTCTGGTCATTTAATCCTCTAGCCATGGCATTCTGCTCCTATAGGGTGTCTATCTCTGTTCCCATTAAGTTTCCGCCTCCACTGAGCCTGCCACTCTGGATGTCATTTACAGCCATCATTTGGGGGCTTTCCAACCATTACTTACACTAATTTCAAATATCCTGGGACTTAGTCCAATGTTAAAAATGTATTGTTTTCTAAAAGGACCTCTTAATGAGTCATCAGAAGACTAATTCTCTCTAAAAGAATAATTAGCTTGCCCAGAGGCACAGAGCAGAGGTTTGAATCCAAATAATGAAGCAAGTTTAACTCCCCAAGCATAAAAGCTGTTGCTGCTTTTGAATAAAAGCACAATTGTGGATCAGAATCAAGTTGCTAGCCCTTTTTATTTGACCTAATGGCTGATCAGATCTGAATTCCACTAGAGAGGCATAATATGGAACCCAATAAAGTATGAGCTTAACTTTTCTCATTCTGATGCAGGAGAAGAAGAACAACATTTGGTTCCCTTCTGATATCTGCAAGGCTAACTGTGTGGACATCTCAGGATTTCCACCTTCTGTGTAAGATCCTAGAGGCATTTATCTAGCCAGGAATACAAGTAAGAGATCTAGATCTATGGCTGCTAACTTAAAAGTCGAAAGCCACTTGACTGTCACAAGCATTTTATATGAACAGTTCAGTGTTCTGGGGGAGAAAAAATTCTATTTGAAGGTCTATAGATGGAGCACACATTTCGATCTCCAAGTCTCCTCTGTACTTGATTAATTATACCTGTTCAAGTATATGTAAAGCACTAAGTTTGCAATGACTTGTGTTTGGTGCAGGGAGAAGTACTTGGGTTCTAGAAGGGACGTGATGTGTAATTGCCACCTGTCAAGCAGGGAAAATCATCTTTAATCCCTGGAAAAGAATAAAGGCCTTTTCCCACCTAAAGTCTCCATATCTGACCCTCACAGTCTTTCAAAGAGCTGCATTTTTCTTTTATTTTAAATATTACTTAATATTTGCTTTCACAGAAATCGTCTTATTAAAGAAAATTTGGAAACACAGAAAGGTAGAAAGGAGAAGAAAAGGATAACCTGCAGCTTTATCAAATATAACCACTCTCAATATTCTGAGCTCTTTCTTTCTGATCTTTTATTTTCTATGTATAACTGATTGTATACAATAGTTGTACAATCATATGTATGAATAATTTTCACCTTCTTTGTTTACTATCTCTTAAGTGTTTTTCTTAATTCTCTGCTTTTCATGAGCAATATTCAAATAAAGAATATTTTTCATAAACATTGCTTTTTATTTACTAAGTATACTATAGTTTCCATCAAAAACAAACATTTGGTCTGTTTCCAGTTTTTTAATATATAAACTATATATCTCACCACACTTCTGAATAACACATTTTCAATATTTATTTCCTTAATATAAATTTTCAGAAGAGACTGAAAGATCATTTTAACGTTCCTTTTTTTATTATTTTATTTATTTGACAGAGAGAAACACAGCTAGAGAGGGAGCACAAGCAGGGGGAGTGAGAGAGGGAGAAGCAGGCTTCCCACCGGGAGCCTGGTGCGGTGCTCAGTTCCGGGATTTCGGGATCATGACCTGAGCTGAAGGCAGAAGCTTAACGACAGAGCCACCAAGGCACCCCCATTTTAATGTTCTTAATAAGTACAGACAGTCCCTGACTTACAATGGTTTGACTTACAATATTTTTTTAAGAGAGAGAGAGAGAGCCAGCATGAGCAGGGGGAGGGGCAAAGAGAGACAGAGACTCTGACAGATTCCAGGCCCAGTGTGGAGCCTGACCCAGACAGGGTTCTATCTCATGACCCTGAGATTGTGACCTGTGCTGAAGTCAAGAGTCTGACACTTAACTGACTGGGCCAGACAGGCACCCCATGACTTAACAATTTTTTGACTTTACAATAGTGAGAAAGCCATATACATTCAGTAGAAACCGTACTTTGTTTTTTCTTGTTTTTGTTTTTTAGTATAAACCATACTTTGAATTTTGCATTTTGATCTTTCCCCAGGCTGGCAATATGGGGTATGATTCTCTCTCGTGATGCTAGGCAGTGGCAATGAGTCACAGCTCCCAGACAACTGATACACTTAAAGCATTCTGTACTCATAGAGCCATTCTGTTTTTCACTTTCAGTACAGTAGTCAATAAATTACATGAGATAGTCAGTATTTTCTTTTAGGTAAATCCCAGAGGATTTATATATCCTCTGGGATTTACCTAAAATTCAAAGAAATTATAATTGAGTGAAACTTCAAAATCATCTATTCTGATCCATTTATTCAAAGACTTGGAAATTGTAGACTAAAAATATGAACTAACTTGTTGGATTTGGCCTTGTTTGTCTTTATTTTTAAGTTAAGACATCAAGCTTCAAATAATGAAAAAGGAATGCAAGCATTTGTAGTTCATAAGTTCCAGTCGGTGGAATAAGTCAATGGATTCTTTTATGGGAGTACCTTTCATCTAGAAGCTACTGGCCAAGCAAGAGTAGGAACTACCACAACAAAATGAGCAATTTTTTCTTGGTTCCTACCAGCTCTAATGTCATTATCAGAGTCACCTTTGTCCAGGTGTCCTCAACAACTTTATTTTCATTCATAGGTGTCTTGGCTCTCAGCTTCTTTCTCAATTTCTTATTCTCTCTTTAGTGTCCCAGCACAATCTTGATGAACCTTTTATCAGGCTTTGATACATGACTCGGTCTTCTCTTCCTTCCAACACCATCATCATCACTGACCCACAATGAGAACATAAAATATACTGGACTCTCCATTTCTTTACTGCCTTACCTCATGAACCTTCTTCCTCCCTTCTGCTTACCAGTTATTCTCATGGTCATACTATAGAACTCATCATCATCAGAAATCACAATATCAAATTCAAAAATTTTTTTAAAAGCCTGTTCTTTGACCTCTGCTCCATCTCCTTCATTTTTACCCCCTCCAGTGTCTTCCTTTAACAGTGATCTCCAATCTATTGACCTCAGACTTCCATCACTTTCCATCAACTTTTCCATCAACCTTCTCCCACCTTCAGTTTCCTCACTGGTCAGTTTGGACCTTATGACATTTTACCATAATTAAGCCTTTAAAAATATCCTCCCCATCCTTCCACCAGCCTTTACTTTCCTTTACTTGCCTCTCCCCACCCTTCCATCAGCCTCAGAAACCCTAATCTTATATAAACCTGACCATCACCATTCTCCATCCTTGCATCCAAATAGCTGAACACTACAAAGGTCACAAAAGCAAGTAATTGATTTCACTTTAAATGTGTGGACATAAACCTCTTCTGTCCAGACAAACAGACACTCTTATGTTACTCTAATGAACTCCTCTTCTCCCTCTCCCAAACACTTCTTACCTTATAGCTTTTCTTAAGTCTCAAAACCCCCTTCCTCTTAGTCCCAGTTTTAACTGATAAATTCACTTCAGACTTTACATAGAGAAAAAAGCCATCTAAATCCAAGATCACCAAGCTACCCACAGCTGAACCCACCCTTTTATTCTTAGATTCTTTTTATTTATTTATTTATTTATTTATTTATTTTAAAGATTTTATTTATTTGACAGAGTGAAACACAGCCAGAGAGGGAACACAGCAGGGAGAGTGAGAGAGGGAGAAGCAGGCTTTCCACCGAGCAGGGAGCCCGATGTGGACTTGATCCTGGGTCTCCGGGATCATGACCTGAGCCGAAGGCAGTCGCTTAACCAACTGAGCCACCCAGGCGCCCCTATTCTTAGGTTCTTTTTAAAAGCAAATCCATATTATCAAATATAATCTTCTCACAACTTCACAAAGACTCTGTTCCTACAATTATCTCCTCTTTCTACTACCCTAGTCAGATCTTCTAGTCTTCTCAAACAATTCCATCAACATGCAAATATATGGTTGTGTTTTACAAAAAACAAAGCAATAGCTTCCTTTAGTCATCCTTCTCAGTTACTGTCCCAATTTTCTCCTTTGTGAAAAAAAGCATATTTCTTATGCTTCAAACAAAACAGAGAACAATAGATTAAATTCAGAAGCAGATATAAGAATCCAGCAATCTTTAAACCAGCTTTTAAAGACATTTGCAAAAATGTAAAAAAAAAGTCATTGTTCTCAATATTTTTTGTTTTGATATAGTTATTTTTCATGAAAGTGTGTTATTTATGTTAATGTGAAATTGATTCTGTCATTTTTAAATTAATAAATAAACACCTTAAATTCTTCTCATTTTTAATTTCTGAAGTGGTAAACGTTGATAGATATAATTCACAAAATCAGAAACTTCTTAAGGTTCTCCAGACTTTTTAGAAGTATAAAGGATTCCTGAAACTAAAATGCTTGAAAATTTACCTTTGTTCTAACTCACCCTCTGCAACATAACTGACATTTTCCTCCTTGCTTTTATAAAAGCACACTCTACTAATTGTCTTTATACTTCACTGATTTTCTCTTTTTTTTTTTATGTTGATGAGATCCTCCTTGTTTACCCATTCTCAAAATTGCAGTTACTTGGAGCTCTATTCTAGATCTTGTCTCCTCCTTCTGTATTTTCCTTCCTACAAGATCTTATTTGTTATCATAGTCTGAAATTCCTTCTTTATAAGAGTAGGAATTTTCATCTTCACTGTATTATTCTCCAACTTCCCTGAGCTCCAGATTTTATAAACAACCACACGTGATATTTCCAACTGAACGTCTCTAAATTGTCATGTTCAAAAATTAATGCTTGCTTCTATCTCCTCAAACCAGTCCTCTGATCTTCCCAAATAATAACCTCAGGTTAAAGACTTAAAGGTGATCCTTAAATTTTCTTTCCTTTTATCCTCCATACCCAATCTAATAGCAAGTACTATTGCTACTTCCTCAAAAATACAACAAAGAGTTTTCCATTTCTTCCTATTTTCACTCCCACTAATTTAACCCAAGTCATCATCTTTTCTGACAGGGTCCCCCAGCAACGGACTCCTTTCTGTTCACCAAATTTTGACTCCTGCACTACCTCCCTAATGCATTCTCCAGAATAACCATTCCTCTATTGTTCTGTATCATAACACCCTTTAACTCTTTTGGGGCATTTCAAAACTGTAACCATTTTTGTGTTCTCGTTTATGCTTTATTTGAGGGCAAAGATCTTGTTCGTTTTGTCACCACTGTTTCTGAAGGACTTAATATGGTGTCAGGGATGTAACCCACTGTATTTGTTGCCCTCAACCACCAGTCCACAATGTCTTGGAAATCCCCTGTGGTGTCTTGCACTGTGTCAACTTAGGTCAGCTGGCATGATATATCCTGGAATTCCATTCCTTGTGTGGTTCAGAGTTCCGGTTGACCACTAGGGCAATGTGAGATCTCAAAAGCAGAAGAAAGACAGTAACCATTAAGCTCTGAAATCTGTGGAGAGAGTGAGGCACCAGTACAGCTCACTTACACTGTCATGATCTGATGGCTCACCTTGACCCTGTGGCAGCTCCTCCAGTTCCTGCTGGGTCCCTCAGTAATTTTGAGTCCTGAGTGTCTAGCAAATGAGCATCAGCTTTTCCTTCTGATTATGTGCATCACTGAGGTTCGAGGTGTTGAGAAAAACAGAGGGGAAAGTTTGTCCATACTCTCCTGGCTTCCAGCATGCCCTTGCTCTCTTCCATTTCATATTCAGCTTTTCCACCTGACCACCAGCCCTGTAGACCTGCAATTACTTCAGGCTATATCAATTGCGGAGACAATAGCTTTCTGCAGGATTCTCTGCCACCTCAGACAATTATATAATATCTAAAGCCTATGTTATATTCTTTTTGCCATATCACTCAGAGAGTTTCTACTTCTTTAATCAAACCTTTGCTGATGCTTTCCCTTAACAAACAAACAAACAAAAAAATCTCAGATAACTTCAATTGGTTTAGCCTGCTATCACCAATAAACTTCAGCAAATTGAAAATTGGAAGAGAGAAAAAAAGTCTCAAAAATCTCTCTTTATCAATTACTCATTTTCTGAGTCCCTTGAAGGTTTTTGCCGAATCCCAGAATAGAAAGAGTGAAAGATAAGAGCCCATAATTCAAGAGGAAAAACTCCTTTATAACTAGAATCCAAAGGATTTTTTAAATTGGGGGGGGGGGGTTGTTTGTTTGTTTGACAAGCTGATGGCCCAGGAATTTTTTTTTATAGTTTGTTTAGTAGTTTTTGCCGAAACTGCTACATTGGCATGGGTTATGATGTGGGAAAACACAGCAACAATTAAGTCATGTGAGAGACTAGTAAAGGAAGAGCACACATTTGTATTATTTTACCAGCTTCCTCAAATACTAAGCTCTGAATTGAAAAAAGAACTATAAAATCAGATGTAGAATCAGATAGCTTTTAAAGCCTACTGGAGTCAGCTCTGCAATGACCAATTTCATATCTACGTAAGAGATTTTATGCTACAGTCTCCAATTTGGCAGCCAGCCAGCAGATATAGGGAGCCTGTGAGCCCTCACTAGTCACCCTGAGAAAGAGTCGTTCTCCAAGTTAAAAGTTTCTGCCAACTACTGACAACAGCACCAATTATCTTCCTTCCATATTCAGTCGGGGTATGTGGAGAAACCTGAGCCTCATGGACAGAGCTATAAATCTGTAGGTCGTAAAGATTTCAAGGAGCGATCCCACCGCTGATGGCTCCATTTCTGACACAGATGCTCTCACGAGAGTTGATGGAGGTCTGGGGCTCAGGGTCCAGTTTGCTCCTTCTCCATCTTATCATCAGCCTTCCCAGGCTGCTGTCTGTGAATTCAGGGAAGACTCAATAACCGTATTCTCCGAAATAAGATTGAGTTTAACATTGTCTTGATATTCTATCAATTTGGGTCTCACTTTAGAAATAACACCGTTTCTCTGAGACTTATAGCATTTTTCCACTAAGAAACATTCTTACTTATTTTCACCTCCTCTGAAACCAAAAAGAGGAGCCATCAAAGTTCAGAAATGAACACTCTGAAATCGGAAAGATTGAACACTCTGTCTTTGAGCCCATAGGAGGCGGGATAGACCAGGACAAAATGCTCCTGAACCAGTCCTTTTGTACTTCTGAGGTCTGTTTTGTTTTGTGTTTTTGTTTTTGTTTTTGTTTTTTAAGATTTTGTTTACTTATTTGAGAGAGAGAGTCAGAGAGATCACAGAGGGAGAGGGAGAAGGAGGAGCAGACTCATCGCTGAGCAGAGAGCCCGATGCGGAGCTCAATCCCAGGACCCTGAGATCATGACCTGAAACGGTTCACCAACTGAGCAGACGCTTAACTGACGGAGCCACCCAGGCGCCCTTCTTGTTGGTTTTTTTTTTTTTTAAGTTAATTCTCCTCAGTCTTCTTTAGTCATAATAAATTGTTAGTCTCAGCACCAGCACTTACAGAGTGGTTGGCAGCTTCCCAGGCTGGGTCTGCCCTCCTGCAACAGCCCGGTGAAGGCTGAAGAGGTGTTTTACTCTGTGTGGTGTGGCTGCAGAGCCAAAGCCGCAAAGGAAGGACAGGCTGACATAAACTTGTCTTGGAAGTTTTCCCGTATATTGGAATATCTCTAGAGTATGCCCCCAACAGGAAGATGCCTGTTTATTATAGAGTATTGGAGTTTTATCAGAAGTTGTCATTTTAACCATCACTGTTTAGAGTACGTTCTAGTACAGGGTCCAGCACAGTTCATAGAAGACAGCATAAAACAGGTCCCTGACCATCACAGGCTTATGGTTCACACTGAGGAAAAGTGAACTGCAAGATAACATGCACAGCCAAGGTCAAAGGGCCAAAACACAGGGCAGTCTGGAAGTGAACAGAAGTTTGGAGGAAACAAATGTCT
>PITA01004131.1:0-127891 GCA_004023965.1 Spilogale gracilis | reverse complement strand
GCCGAGATACCTGTAACGGATGAGGGGGATGGGACAGGAGGCGCGAAAGAATGGCAGCAAGACAAGGATTCTGATCAAGCTGCAAAGTTTATTAAAACACGAAGGGGTTATATAGGCAAGGGATAGGGGAAGTGCGCCCGATAGGTTGCTTTCAGGCGTGCTCTTGTACATGATTGGTGGGGCCAGGCATGATAGGCGCATGATCAGGCTACTGATTGGTGTGCTCCTTTATGTGCGCCGTTGGGCTCCCTGAGGCTCTGTGGTAGCCGCATCCTGCTATGTAGGTGCAAGGGTCAGGCCTGATTGTGTCAGCCTTCTTGAGCCATACCTCGGTCCCCAACAAGATACAAGTCTATGCAGATGCTTGGGAGGCACATATTAGAATTAGAATTCCAGTTCAGGAATCCAGATTCCTGTTTCTTCACTGAAATTCCAGAGTAATGGGAAGGCATTTCTAATATATAACTACCACTCCCATGTTTGGGTAAATCAGCAAGGACCAGGACATCTGAAACAGGGTTATAAAATAGGAGGGATTATAAAAGTGGTCAATGGTTTACAATTTGCCAAAGACAGTGGTATGCATTTTGCCTGCTTTAATCTCATTTTATCCCGTCCACAAACCTCTGAGGTGGGTGTAGTTTATGCATGTCACACTTGAGGTAAGAGGGTCACACACTGGCAAGGACTTACCCAAAGGATACACATAGCTAGTCAGTGTCTGAAATAGGATTTGAATTGAGGTTTTCTAGCTACAGAGTACACAGTCTCTTCTGCTTAGGTTATTTCTAGCCAAATGTACCAGAAATGGAAGTTTTCTCACCAATAATTTTTTTTTTCACTCTAGGGCATAAGATTTTATATACTGAAAAAGTATTTCTTACATGCTTGACATGAAAAACTGGGTAAATGTTATTGTTATTGATAGAAAAAACCTATAGAATCTTGACTGTATTGATTTCCTTTGCCTGAAAAATCTTCCTCTTTCTATATGTATGTGGCGTACCGCAGGCAAGTTTTTTTTCTAAATGTCACCAGATCAGAATGACCTTTATGGAAATCAGTAAATAAAATATCATTCTTCTGCCTCTAGCTCTCTATCCCCTTAATTTTATTTTTCTTTATAGCACTTTACAGTATTTAATGCCATCTGATATACTACACATTAACTTGTTATTGTTTCCTTACTGTGTAGTCACACCAGAGTGCTTGCTCCAGGAGACAGGGGTTGTCTGTTTTGTTCACTGATCTTTTATTAGTGCATGGAACAGTTGGTGGCGGACAATCAGTGGGTGCTCAATAAATGTATCTTGAACTCCTAAGATTTTAAGTCTTACAAAAAAGGCAGTTATTTCTGCGGTTAAACAGCTATGTACAACTGCTTTACAGCAACCCAGTCATCGATACCAAGTGAAAATGGCTGAGAGAAAACATGGAAGGATCACCACAATGTATCAGAAGTCTTTGAAGGAAATACTGAAAGACTAAATGCAAAAAAAGGTATACAAAGGGAGCATGAGATGCACCATTTTTACAATAAAGGCCTTCTCTGTGCATTTTAAGTTGCAATAAGCAACAACATGAGTTTTGCATTATCACATCTGTATAAAACTATATTTTGGGGTGCCTGGGTATCTTAGTCCATGAAGCCTTTGACTCTCGGCTTTGGTTCAGATAATGATCTCATAGGTGCTGAGATCAAGCCCCACCTCAGGCTCCATGCTCAGTCTCCAGTTGGTTTGAGACTCTCTCCCTTTTCCTCCCTCTCTGCCCCCACCCCCACTCACACTTACTCCTGCTCATGTTTTTTTTAAATAAATAAATAAATAAAATCTTTTTAAAAATGTATCTTAAGTCTTTTTTTATATTAGGACAATGATCTGTCTCAGTACCAGCCTAATATTAAATATGTTATTTTCTGTCCTGTTTCCCACTCTTTTCTTAGAATTTGTTGTATTTTATTTTTAGCATTGAAGGTTTCTTAGAACATCCTCCTATAATGCAAAGCAATACTCCATGCAATCTGTCTTTGTACCGATATGTTTTCAATGTTTAAAATATTGGAAATACATTGAAAGCCTCTGATAACTATATCAGCGCACCAGATAAGACTACTGGGACTGCAGGCTTTTTTTTTTTATACATATATTATACGGCAGTGGTGCAAGGAGGACATAATTTCTTACACAGTATAAACTAAAGGAGTTGAAAGGAATACTACTTTATGGTAAGGCTTTAAGTAGTATAAATGTAACTAAGATTTCTGCTTCATCCCATTTGCCCAATTTGATCAACTGGTGAAATTTACTAGCTGATCGGAGAGCTAAGAAAGAGTAATTATTATTATTAACAGCAAGAAGAGAGTTTCAGAGAAACTAAACAAAATGAAACACACTTTAAATTAATTTGATGTTGCTCTAGAGTCTGGAAAAGTAAGGGGTGTATATTTTTGCTGGCTAAAAAATGAGACAAAACACAACCTTCTCAGTCAATTGCATTATAAAACAGAATATATATAGTAACATTAAGAGGCTAATACATGCTACTTAAATTAGAATCACGTTGTTACATGGCACCACAATCCAAAGCCTTACAGCAAAACTAAACGTAAATGACTGAAATCTACAAGAGTAGAAGTAAAGAATTACATGGTGAGTTTCTTAGCAGGTACTTTGTCTCCTCAGAAGTTGTGCTTCCATTCCTATTGCTAGGACCAGAATAAAGTAGGTGTGTGAATGATGAGGGTCAGCTTTAATCAAATGTCTCATCTCATAAACAGAGTTTCAGTGGTCCCTGAAAAGACAGACTGCCTGGGTTCAACTCCTAAACTCAGGGCTTATTACAATTAATTGTGTTACTTGGTTTATTCGTATGTAGAAAAGAGGATAATAGTTACTAATGCTTATGGCGCTGGGAGAATTACCTTAAAAAAAAAAAAATCCAAGCATTATTCTAAATCCACACCTGGCACATAGTAAGGTTAAATGTCAAATAATGTGAAATGCTATTTTTACTCATACCCAACACCAAATATTCTGAGCCATTGTGATTATATTGTGTACTCCATCTTATGGTTTTTTTTTAAGTGATGGAAGTTAATGATTGGCTTTGGTACTGGCATCTCTGTCCTATTATATAGAAACATACATGGAAACTCCAAAAGTATGCCTTCCATACATTTTTATTTACACATTTGTCTGCATGGGCATTCTTCTCTTTCAATAATCTCTTTTAGAACTGGTGCTATATTCATTTTTATTGCCACTTGACTCCATGATGACACAGTGTCAAATATATAGTGACAAAATTCTGGAGGAACGGCAAATTTCAATTTTATCTACTTTGTTGGTAAATGTCCATCTATGACCCTAGTTAAATAGGATGTAACTAATCCTTACATATGTGTTTTTTGCTGAACTTTTCTCATCTACTCTCAATTTCCATTGTTATTCCCATGTTTTTATCTCTTTTTTTATTTTTTTAAGGGATTTTATTTATTTATTTGAGAGAGAGAGAGCACAGAGAGGGGCAAAGTGAGAAGCAGGCTACCCATGGAGCAGGGAGCCCCATGTGGGATCATGGGGCTCAATCCCAGCTGGGATCATGACCTAAGCTGCAGGAAGACACTTAACTGACTGAGTCACCCAGGTGCCCCTCTATCTCTTTTTTCTTCATCCATTCTATTAATTTCTCCACACACATTGGCTGAACACAAATATTATCAATTCAAGCTATAAAGTAGCACACTTCAGGAATTTTCCATTTCTCTAAAGAAAAACACCAAAATACTTAATTTACCCTTATAGACCCTGCAGGCTCTATACCTTTCAAATTCCTCTGGATTCTTCTAAAGCAGGGTGCCCATTCCTTTCTGCGATCCACCTCAATGACCCCTTTCCCCTTCAACATCTCTAATATGCTTCCTTCCTTTATGCCACAAGAAGGGCTCTTCCTCCTGATTCTCTTAAAGCTCCTTTCTTCCTCTTACTACAAGGTTGGATCCCATAAAATAAGGCATGGGAACACTCTGCACTTCTCTTTTAAATGTGTTACATTTATTTTATATTTAGTGTATTTTATTAGAAAGATGACATCAGTGTAAGGCACACGGTTATTGCAAGCACTCACCAAGAAAAACACCGTGAGTTATAATTTCAAGATTCTGTGAAATATACAGCCTAATTTCAGAGATGTCAAAATTGGGAAAAATGCACATTATCATCAATGAAATGTGGTGATTTTGTAATCAAGTGATTGCTATTGCTTGCTTCTGTAGGACTGGAATGTCCATGAGGGCAGCAACTGTTTCTGTTTCTGTAATGACATTTTATAGTCATTGCCTGACATACTTGCCATGTTATTAGCAGTTAAAAAAAAATTCTATTGAGTATCTGAGTAGGTATTTCAGACATCAAGTTAATTCTTTTTGTCCCTTCACTTGAAATGTAAACACTTTAAAATACTTTCTAAATATCTTCATTTGGGAGGGCACCTGGGTGGCTCAGTCCTTAAGCATCTGCCTTCAGCTCAGATCATGATCCCAGAGTCCAGGGATCGAGCCCCACATCAGGCTCCCTGCTCCATAGGAAGCCTGCTTCTCACTCCCCCTGCTTGTGTTTCTCCTCTCCCTGTGTTTCTCTCTGTCAAATAAATAAATTGAACCTTAAAAAAAATAAATATCTTTGGGGCACCTGGGTGGCTCAGTTGGTTAAGCGACTGCCTTCAGCTCAGGTCATGACCCCGGAGACCCGGGATGAAGTCCCACATTGGGCTTCCTGCTAGGCGGGAAACCTGCTTCTCCCTCTCTCACTCTCCCTGCTTGTGTTCCTCTCTGGCTGTGATTCTCTCTGTCAAATAAATAAAATCTTAATAAATAAAAAAATAAATAAATATCTTCATTTTATTTATAAATTCCTTGAGGAGAATGTCTATGCCATTTACTTGTGTTTATTTATACCACACCAGCTATATAATATATTTCACTTGCCAGATCTTCATTAGCTGCTTTAAATTATTTCTGAAATAATACAAGACAAATAAGCACATCAATAATCAGGGCATAGTAAATTTTAATGAATACATTGCAAATTTGGAGTGTATTTTTTGCCACAACTAAACCTCTTGTCAAACTAAACATATTCCAGATTTTTTTTTTTTTTTACTAATTTTCATATAACTGTCAAATTATATCACCAAATTCCTGGTCAATTAGAATGCTAAAAATTAAGTACTTTTAACTTTTTTCTTTTACCTAAGCTCCTATTCAGTTAATAATTATGTTCAAACACGCTGTTTCTTGAAAATATTTTCAAATATATTAAAATATTTTTCTTTCTCTTCATCATTTCTCCTCTTTACAGATGCTCAAATTCTTACACTCACAATCTTGAAGTTTTTGATCTCTGAGCCATAGATGGTGTCAATTCATAACCATTCTTTTAACATTTCAGTTGGAACTTTCTTAGAAGTCTACTTCAGGGGCACCTGAGTGGGTCAGTCAGTTAAGCATCTGCTTTTGGCTCAGGGCATGATCACAGGGTTCTGGGATTGAGCCCCGCATCGGGCTCCCCCATTCCATGGGAAGCCTGCTTCTTCCTTTCCCACTTCCCCTGCTTGTGTTCCCTCTCTTGCTGTGTCTCTCTCTGTCAAATAAATAAATAAATAAAATCTTGAAAAGAAGGAAAAAGAAATCAATTTCAGTGTGCTATTCTCCTGCTAAGGAAAAATTCATGATGTCATATCTAATGTCATGAAATCTAAATAAACACTTCTTGCTAATTTTCAGTGTCCTCCAAGTGGTCTTTTCTTTAGCAGACACCTTCCATTAATCAAGAGAGTATTTTTTTTTAAGATTTTATTTATTTATTTGACAGAGAGTAATAGAGCTAGAGAGGGAACACAAGCAGGGGGGAGTGAGAGAGGGAGAAGCAGGCTTCCCGCGGAGCAGGAATCCCAATGTGGGACTCGATCCCGGGTCTCTAGGATCATGACCTGAGCCAAAAGCAGTCGCTTAACCAACTGAGCCACCCAGGTGCCCCTGAAGAGAGTACTTTTATCAATATGTATCTCTTTTTCCTGTACCTATGCCTTCACTCCTACTTAAAACACATGTTCTTTTCTTCCTTTTGAAATCCTTAAAAGCACACATTTATGTCCTCCTCCTGCAAGATATGTTCTCTGCCCCCTACCACACTCATTTCAGTTTTGGAATGTCCAGAGTATGATTCTTACTCCGTTATATATCATTACCTTTAAAAAAAAGTCTCCTTTTTTATAGCCGTTCACACCCGTGATCATAATAGAGATTGTCATTATTCCCAATGAGAGTCCCATGAGATCTACAATCTCAGTCCAAGCACCCATCCCTGAAAGCATCACATCCCATATTTCAGCTATCTCCCATTCATATTCTTCTCCAACCATTGTTCATATCCTCTGGAATCTAAAATCCATAAGTCTTATCATTTTTTCATAGTCAAACAACGTGTTTCTGTGTTAATTCCCTACCTTATTCTATTAAATTCCACAATTTGTCTTTATAATTTACCTCGAGAATATACTCTTGTTTTAATTTTCCTCATAATACTCACTTGGAAAAAAACCAAACCCGACAAAAACCCTGCCAAGTTCTTGTGTAGTAGATTAAAGAGGTCCATATAGTCCTCCCAGTAAAGGAAGACTCTAATTTTCCTTCCCTTAAGGGAATCTCCAGATGATCTCACTGGTTTCACTTGACTAATAGAAGTGTCATTCTTAGTCTTCTTTTTTTTTTTTCTTAAAGATTTTACTTATGTATTTGACAGAGAGAAACACAGTTAGAGAGGGAACACAAGCAGGCAGAGTGAGAGGGGGAGAAGCAGGCTTCCTGCTCAGCAAGGAGCCTGATGTGGGGCTCCATCGCAGGACTCTAGGATCATGACCAGAGCCAAAGACATACGCTTAAGGACTGAGCCACCCGGGTGCCCCACATTCTTAGTCTTCCAAGGCTAGGTGATGGGAAACTTTGTCAGCTTTTACCTAGGTGTCTTGGAATACTTGCTCTTAAAAGCCAGATGCCAAATCTGACTCTTAATTTTGGCTTAGGTCATGATTTCAGGGTTGTGAGATCGAGCCCCTTGTCAGGCTCCACACTTAACACAGAGTCTACTTGGACTTTGTTTCCCTCTCCCTCTGCTCCTCTGCCCTGTATTCATTCTCTCTCTTTCTCTCTCTTTAGTAAATTAAATCTTTAAAGAAGAGGAAGAAGAAAAGGAAGAGAAAGAGGAGGAGGAGCAGGAGGAGGAGGAAGGAGGAGGAAGAGGAGAAGGCTCCACTGTTGCCAGCTGCCATGTTGTGGGAAAGCCCAAGTAATCCTTTGGAGAAGCCCATGTGGAGAGGAACCTAGGACCTCACCATCAGCCCACCGATTTCCTGGCAGGCTGGTAGTATTAACTTCCTAGTCTTGAGTAAACCGCCTTGGAAATGGATCCTTTAGTTCCGGTCAAACCACAGGCCAATATTTCTGAAAGTATGAACAGAAATGAGCAGTATTTCCTGAGGTCGGCTCAAAATTTCAGGTCTGTGGGCAAAATAAATGATTGTTGTGGTTTTAGATTGTTGTGGTTTGAAGTCATTAAGAATTGAAGTGGTTTATTAGGTATCAATTGTTAAATCAAAATGCTTTGCTTACATGCATGCAGATTAACATCACTATGAAAAAAAAGCACACAGTCATACTGACTGGCTTTGATTTAAATTCTTCTCAGAAAACTCAAGCAGCTCTTAAGGTTTTCTAGCAGTCATATGATATGGTCTTATCTGCTCACTCTCTCAAGCTCTTAGTAGACTGTAGTACTCCCTGTCCTCAAATTTAAAACATCTGTCTCTATCTTTTCTCTTAGCTGATAACTTTGGTTGCTAGTTTCTGATAAAGAAAAAGAAATCAGTATATAATTTCCATAAGCTCCTATCTTCGCTTCCACCTACCTGCTTCCAGAACAAAATTATTTTCTTCTTATTCCTCTCCCTACTACCTCCTCAGTCTGCTTTCCTGTTCCACCCTATCTCCCCTACCTTGTATTTTTCCAGCACCTCAAGGATAAATCTATGGAAGCTTTTTCCATACTTACTCTTCACCACATTCAATCCTTTGGTGTTCTCTTTCAGTCTTATGGTTTCAAATGCCACCTGGCACAGATTAATTTACATCTCCATCCTTTAACCTATCCCCTAAGTTACAACCTGTTGGAATATATGCACTCTCTACTTGACATCTTCACTTTGATACCAAACCTGCAGCTAAGAGGTAATATACTTTCCTTCAAACTCTTCATAATATTCTTCCCCAAATCTGCTGTACTAGTTTATCCTATCTCAACAGATTAAAAATTCTCTTCCTAGTACCTCACGCCTAACAACCTTGCCATAATCTTTAACTCCAAATTCTTTCCTGTCCAGAAAGGAATCCAACAGCAAATCTTGTTGGCTTGATCATAAAAATAGATTCTGAATTTCACCAAGTCTCTCTATGTTTACAGCCACCACTCTGTCTTAAGATCCCATCTTTATCTCATTTGTCTCTGTGTTTCCTATATTAGGGTTGTTGGTGAGGGGCTGGGGGGAAGGCAAAGTTATACTCTACACAGCAGGTCATGTAATCCTTATAAAACTGTTAAGTCAGATAATATACCCATATCAATCTTCTTTCCAACCTCTCCAATGACTCTAATTCACTCAGTAAGACCAAGTCTTAAAATGCCAACATAGACCATATGATTGGCCCTCTCTGACTCATATCCCACTTAACCTTCCCTTACTCACTCACTTCTAGTTATATTGGCCTCCTTCCTTTCCCTCGAATTTTCTAGCCAAGTTCTCACTCGTGGGCTTTTGTTTTTACTAGTTTCTGTTCAACCTGGAATCTTTTACTTGCTATTGGTTTCCTCAGCTTCTTCAGGTCTTTGTTTAAATGTAAATTACTGATAACCCTATTTAAAATTGGAACATCCTCAGCCTTGTTCTCTCTAGCACCCTTCAGAGATTACTTTTCTCTATAACCTTCATCCCTGATTAGTATTAAATATTCCATTTTATTGTTTGTCTCCTAACTCTAGAAACCAAGCACCATCATTCCTTTAGTCTGTTTTATTTACTGCCAGATACCCATCTTGCAGAATAGTGGAGATGCACATAGGTATCTATCTGCCTGGTAATGAGTGGATATGCATCAGTCTTGCTCTCTTCCTACTTAGAAATCAAGCTCAGCAAGGACTGGTCCTACAACACACTCTTTGCCAGTACCCTCATAATACCTAGCATACATTTAGGATAAGGTAGCTTTATAAAACACTTGATGACTGATTATAATTAAGTAAAAGGTTTCTCAGCAAATTAGTAGGGCCCACAGGATGCTATTAATAAGCTTAAAACTATTTAGTACTGTATCAGTGCTCATTTCCAAGCAAAATTATTGTCCAGAACACAAAGGATATCTGATAACATTTCTTAAATTAATCCCAAGACTACATGAGTAATAAAGGTGAATTTCATTTCAAAAATTAAAAACATATTTTTTTACTTTTTACTAATGCAATATGAGATTATGCCATTTATTTTAATTTCTGTGGCTTAAATCTTTGACAAATTAAAAATATTGAATAATTTTTAGACATGAAGAATAGGGCTCTAACTTGTTTCCAAAACTTTCCATTACTTGGATTGTAGGTGATAAACACTATAAGAAATTATCATCCCCAAAAGTGTTTATCACAATGTAGCTATCAAAAATAGGTAGGTTTAAAATTAGAATTGACAATGAATCTTGGAACATTGGAAAAAAAAGTTAAGTAACAATAAGAAAATAGTAATAAAATTTAAAAAATAATTAAAAAATTAAAAAAAATAAAATTAGAATTGAGTATTTGTGGATACTTTAATTTTTTTAAAGAATTCAAAAGTTTCCTGTGTTCAATTTTTGAGTACCCGTGGACAAATATAATTTATTTCTGCAGGACTACACTTTTATAGAAACAGGAAATGAGCATGATGGAAGGAGTAGAGTTTGTTAGAGTGTGGAAAGGTTGGTCTAAGATCACAGAAAAATAGTAATTAATAGTAACTACTAACATGTAAGTCATAAATACATTTTTTTTAATTTAATGCTCACAACAATGCAGAAGAAAGTACTATTGCTATCCCAGAAGCACTGAGAGAATAGGTACCTTATTCAGAAGATACCAAATAGCCAGGTTGGAATATAAATCTAGACGGTAGGCTTCAGAGAGATTGAGCTTCAATACTGGACTATGTTGTTTCTCTAATGTTAAACACACATGCAACACAACATACCCCACACAGATGTGAACACACAAACATATCATTTCTAGGAGTAAATAAAGATATTCATGTATTTTTTCTTTCTAACTGTAGAGTTCATTTTAGGAAGGGCAGCAATGAGTCAGAAATGGCCCTTGCACTGCAGGAGACGTTCTATCCATATCACCGTGCACTGCCTGACAGTAGCCCCTTCAGTCATCAGCAGAGCTGAAAGCCTCCTCACAGTTACAAATGCTCCTGGATGGGAATACAGTGAAGCCCCAAGGGTGAGAATTAGGCCATTTCTCCATTTTTTTATCCCAAAATTACCCAAATAAAATTTGTAAGTCAATGAGAATCTGTCTTCATTTTTAAAAGTATGAAAAACAAAGATTTCCCAACTTCCAGCCTAACTACTACTCATTTTTTAAAGATTTTATTTATTCATATATTAGAGAATGAGGGAGAGAGAGAGAGAGAGAGAGAGAGAGAGAAAGAGAGAGAGAGAGGATGAACACAAGCAGGCCGAGGGAGAAGCAGGCTCCCTGCTGAGCAAGGAGTCCGGTTATGGGACTCAGTTCCCATGACCCTGGAATCATGACGTAAGCCGAAGGCAGACACTTACCTGACTGAGCTACTCAGGTGTCCCACTACTACTCATTGTTAAACAATCCTCATAGCGAGGTATATCCCATTTTTCTCTATCGAGTTCATCCTACTGCAGCTCATATTTCCATCTCTATCTTTTATTGAGATACAAAAAATAAAAAAGATGAATATTGCCCTCAGTGAATTTCATACTCATACCACACTAATTTGCACATCTACTGTAAATACATATTTCATATGAAAACTTTCTATATCCCATCATCCCTCTCTTGAAAAATAAACAGTTGATGAGAATACAGAATAGAATTATATTTGCAATTAAGCATCAATTCAATTAGGTGAATGGGGTCTGGAAAGAAATATGGTTTCTTTAACAAACCACCTCAAACAGTGCTTAAAACAGATTGGGCTGACAGCTCTCACAACCTTAGTGTCTCCTCCAAGATTTACAATGGTATAGCTCCCCTTTTTAGCAAATTAAACCTTATGTCAAGGCTTCAAATTAAATCCAAACCCTTTCTTTCTCTGCAGAAAGAACAAATTGGCCCCACATGGTGGTAGTAAGGAGAGCTGATAAGAAACAGTGAAGCGAGAGCTCCCCAACCTGGAAGGCGTCACATGGCCAAACCAACCGGGATAAACAGTCAACTCCACTTAACATTTTACATAAAGAGCCTTGTAAAATACAGAGAATTTAAATATAAGATTTTTTTTAATACCACACAAAACTGACTGGGTGCCAAAACTTTACATTTCTGTGCTGTGCAAGCACTTTATGGGCAATGTGCTTTTTATTCCATTTTTACGTGTTTGTTATGGGTCTGTTTTGCAAAGATTGCTCCAAGCCTAGGTAATAAAAATAAAAAATGCACACAAATGGCCATGATTAACGCATAGAGCAATCTATGCTTCTATATGTATGAAATGCATAATATCCATCTCTGGATATTTCATATTTCAATATAGCAAAATGTGTGTAGGTTGCTGTAGGATTCACATATTCATTGTAACAGCAGATCTCACTGTGAAATTATCTTAAAAGTCCTAGAACACAAAGTTCTTAGTTTTACAGTTATTTTGCCAGGAAAATATTGTGAGTCTGTTTCTTATATATTACTTGGCATTAATGTAATGTCTATATTAAGAATTGATAGGAATTGCTCTCCATGGGAATCTGAGGATGTGGCCCATGGACGAAAAGTTTCTGAATGTATTATTAGATTATTATCTTAAAACAAGTTGTAGTATATTGGCCAGTACCCAAATAGCACTGCCTGATGTTAGAGGACACTTTGATTACCAAGTTAGTGTGATGCTTTCCAATGAAAATGGAACCAAATCGGATTCAAAGCACTCTGTAACCAGTGGGTAGTATGGTGAATTTCCTGATGAGCCCTTACTTTTTAGAGGGTTTTATTTTCAGGACACATTTCTAAATAAGTGTGTTTCTTCACTCATGGTATGGATATGAGGGAGAGATAGGCAAGCTCTATGCAGAAAACCCGAGGCAGAAAAATAATTAAAGAAAACAGCTTGACATGTTTATGGTTGTCCAGGTTGGGTACTCACAATTCTAGGGGACTCTCATTCATATGTGTTGTGACCATAGATTTAATGTTTATCAAGCGTCTCCTGAAAAAGCAGCTTTTGGGAGGGTGCATGTTGGTTTGGACTAGAGAAGGCAGGCATTTCAGAAGAAGAAGGACAACTAACCTTAGCCTGAATGGAAGGTGAGTAGATGAAATCAGAGCATGAAAATGATGTCTTTTGTTTGTTTGTTTTCTATGTTTTAAATGATCTGAGCAGATAGCCTCAGTGGTACTTCTGGATTTTTAGTTAAATTGTAAGAAACTAGTATAGAAACATGGGTATGTAGAAAATACGATATAGAAAGAGGCTTTCGGCGCATTATCAAAATGAATTCTTACCAGTTTCTTACTTCTTTTGGATTATTTTGGTTTTCATTTGTAATTAAATTCCATGTTTAGTTTATCCCAGTTCCATAACTGGCAGCATATTATAAAGAATATACCAGTTGCCAATTTATTTTGCAGCTATTTGGTTTGGGATTACACATGGATTTGTAAAGGATGGCTCTCATTGTGTTCTAGCATGGTCTAAATTCAAATTCAGTTTCACAAACTGTTGGATGGAAAGCAACATCAGGTTTATTTTACTGGGGAATTTTTTCAGTCTTAATAAATACCTAGTAAGATGTTTGGGTGAAGTGAAAAGAAACCTAATTCAGCTCAAAACATGCAACTTCATGTTTACATACAAACACACACACACAAACACACACATGAACATATGTCCTGTTAGGAAAAATAATCTAGTGATGATACATTTGTTGTGGTCCACATCTTAAATCAGAAAGAAAGAAGTCGTCCTTTGGGTTTGCATCAATTTCTGAATCGTCCCTGAACAAGTTACCCCGCAATTTCTTCCAGTCATTGCAGGGAATCCTGTGATTGAAACTGTCAGGAGTTCTGTGAAAGATTATTTTCCATGGCTCCACTGCCCTGCATTTACCAAGCCAGGTTTTTTTTTTTCCCTCTAATATTGGATCAGGTTCTTTTATATATGAACCACAACTGCCTTAGAGGATCCATTTCAGTATTGACCATAAGTTGGAATGACAGTAAAATCAACTTTTTGCCCCAGTTTCTTTGTATATAAGCTGGATAAATTCTTAGGAGGAAGGTAAAAATGACACATCTACAGAATGAACTCTTTACATTCCAGTTAATTGGGCAATAAAATGTAAGAGGATGGATTGCAACAGAACGGAGAACTGGACAGCAAGAGAAAAGCCAGAAAGTGTTAAGTTATGAATGAGGTACACTGTCTGCTGTTTCAGCTGGTCCTCCTCTGGCTGTTCCTTCAAAACATAAAATTTCTATGTCCGACCAATACAGTGCACTGGCAGAGAAACTGTTGGTTCAGTAAATCTCAGTTTGGGAACAGATTCTCATTTGACGACTGCATCATTTCAGCTCATTTTAATTCTATCACTTTTTGCTTCCTTCAAACCAAACTCAGGCCCTTAGGTTTTTTTACTGTTGCCGAAGTCTGTTACTTCTAAGCAGACATCATCTGCGGGTTTTCAAAGTGCAGTGAGTGGCTGCTTACTTGGCCTTTATCGATCTGGGAATAAGTCTGAAAATAGAAAACTCCTTAGGTTTGCATCCATTGTTTGGAATACATAAAACAAATACTATTTCAGAATAACCACGAAGAATCTATTACTCTACAAGATTTCAGGAATTGAAATATATGTTTAGAGTTTAAAGACTCCTACTTCCTGAAGGGAGACATATCTGTGAAGAAAAATTTGCAAAGAATTTTTCATAAAATTTATTGTTTTGGAGAAAAACTCCAAACTTTATTGTTATCCATGAGTTTTGAAGTTGGGTTTTATATTTCACAGGATTTTAAAAAATTACTTGTTTTTTGCCTCAAGTGGCAAAATAAGCTAATGCTATCAACAAAAGGCTAAAAAGAAATATAATTTATGAATTCCTTAAGAGTTACCTATAGAATATATGTGGGTAAGAGCCTCTATGAGTTTAACTTTCTAATAAAACTGTAACTCATCAAAAAATATTTTAAGTTGATATATCTATGGTTATAACTGCAAGTATGATTTCCACATACAAAATATTTTGATAAATGTAGAATTCAATAATATTGCTTTATTATTACAATAAAATATTTTCAAATGTTCTAGTAAATGTTATACTTTTAAATACATTCACTGTGTTCCCCATTTTACAGATGGAAAAATATCAATTATTTCAATGCATTTACCAGAGAAACAGAATTTTAAAGTATAATTAGAGCAACAAAATTTTCCGTGAGTCAAAAAAACTCATAAGTCAAATTTATACTTTCTGGTTCTCAAATCTCTTTCCCTCCCTTTCTCTCTCTCTCTCTCTCACTGATAAATATGTATTTAAACATCACTTCCTTGGGCAAAACACCTTGGAGGAATGCAAAGAAGAAAATCTGCTATTCCCTCTGCTTTTGCCATTACTTTTATCCAATCTCTCTCCACCTTGCCCAACAGCTTTTCTTTTCAATGTTGAGTTAAAATAGTTGCTGTTTGGAAAAACAAGTGTATTGTTTTCAGTTGTCAAAATAAGCAAATACATTACTGTAAACAGAACAGATTGTATTTTAAATACATTGTGCCAAGACCCAAGTGACTGGTACAGCAGCTAAGTTTCCAGGCAAGACAATGCATTACTATTTAGTTAATCTCCGTATCATGACCCTAATATCTGCAGAAGGCTGCTTTGGTTTCAAAACTGCAGAAACAACTGCTTTTCTCAATTTGTCAATTAAAAAAAATCGACTGCCATAGAGTGAAAGCCATATTTTGATGAAATACAATTCAAATATCCAGTTTAACAGCCACCATAAAGATAATAACTGTTTTGGCATTAGGGGGTGTTTGACTGTCTTTGACAGTAAGCAAATACATTCGCCAAGCAAATTAGTTAAGATTTTGAAATTAAATTATTTCTTTTTAGTGTTGCTTTGGTCAAGGTCCTTGCAGGAAATGGATGGGAATGTTTCACAAGAGTTTACTAAGTGAACTCTTTACAAAGATGTAGGTAAACTATAGTGCAATGGTAAGAGTGAGATGACAAGCCCAGGCCTGGGATGTACAGGGGGTGCAGCGACTACTAGATCCCAGAGGGAGGGATGCCATATCGAGTAGTTTCTTCCCAGGCCAGCTGGCGTAAGGTCCTAGACCCAGTCAGCCATTGGTGCCAGTGTAATATGTCCCCTCCACACCCTCTTCTCCTCTTTCTCCTGACCATCATCCCTACCAGTGACCCCATCCTAAGCCACGGGCTACTGTGCGTATTGGTCTTGTCTTTGTGGACCATTGTGCTGGGCCTTAGAAAAGAGGGAAGAAGAGAAAAGACTGGATCAGGAGGAGTAAAGGAAGACACAAAGAAGTGTTTAGACTTATAGACATGTATATTCCTTGATATTTTGAGACCATTGATATAATGGTTTCTTTTGGTGAACAGAGACATCTGAGAGTGATATAAAGGCATTTTTATGTAAAATTTACTACATACTGTCCTGAGAAATTTACATTTATTAACCATTAACTCCTCCCAGAAATCATGCTTTATTATCCCCACCTGGGAGATGAAGAAACTGAGGCACTGGACAGTTAGGTCAGATTTCACAGCTAGGTTGTCTAGCCAGAATTCTGAACTATTACCTAATAAATCCAGGTCATGCTGCAGAGTAGTTGCCAAGTTCCTGTAATTATTCCATTAATCTAAGTGGAATAATTCACACAAATATCTGCGTAGGTTCAATATATTCTCTGCATTTTTACTTACTGTTAAAAATACCTGTGCACACTAATACAATCTTATTAATACCTAAAATGCAATATATTTTTATTCAACAAATATTGTTAATTATCTTTTATGTACCAGAGTTTCCACCAGCCCACATGATTAAAGAAACAGTTCAATTCCATGAGGTTTCATGATGTCCACAAGACAGCAGATCAAAAAATTTGACTGAAAATATAGTTTGAGGTCCTATAATTAAAAAATTATGCCCTGTCAAAAAGAATTGATAAGAATCATGAAGAGATTTTAAGTAGGATAGATAGAAATCAAATTTGCATTTTAGAACCATAATTTTGATGCCAGTGTGAAGGATTAACCAAAGTAGAAAGAGGAAGATTTTAGAAAACTCTTGGAATCATCCAGAGAAGAGTTGTAAAAAGCCTACAGAAGAATGGAAAGAAATTAATTTGGTACTGATATCAATTATAACAAAAGCCTTTCTCCTTTCCCTTTCTATATTCCCTCTCCCTCAGACACATGCAATTTTAGATCACATACTGCCTTACAAGTTTATGTGTGTGTGTGTGTATGTATGTGTGTGTGTTTTGTTTTTGTTTTTAATTTTTATCCCCCAAGCTTTACATGGTTTGGAATTTGGTCTCTGGTGGCTACAGTAACCCTAGACCTTTCTTAGATCCATGATGGAAAAGACAAATCATCCCTTGATAAATACACTTGGCCATGGCACGTGGTGAGTGGCATCTATTTGTGAGTCTATCCAGGGGTTATCACAGCAAAATGAGAATCCAGAACAAATGATCAAACCTGTTAGCATAGTTTTATCTCTAAAATCTTTTATGCTAAACTTTTAAGGAGACTTAAAGATCCATTCTGTAAAGGTGGTTTTGCTCTAGTAAAGTATACCCAAGCTGAATTTCCATTATTTCCACCACATGTTTTCTTGAATAGTCACAAAATAAGAGGTTACACTTAAATATAAAATTGATCATAAGAAAATATTTTTAGAAAAAAAAATCTTTTACAGAAACTAGAGGCTGTTTTCTGTTTCATTTTCAATAAAATAATCTTTCATGTAAAACACATGCTCTTTTTATATTACTTACTGAATTCCTGAAAAGTCATAATTTGATGCAAAATGCAGAAGCTGTTGCGAATATCTGATGTACTTATTTCATGTAATATTAATTTCCATTATTGCTCTGTTTTAAATGGTGCTTAAAAAAAAAAAAAGAAAGAAAGAAACAGGAGTGCACCTGGGTGGCCATTCGGGTAAACATCTGCCTTCAGCTTAGGTCATGATCCCAGAACCTTGGGATCAAGCCCCACATTGAGCCCCACATCAGGCTCCTGGCACAGTGGGGAGTCTGCTTCTCCCTCTGCTCCTCCCCTGCTTATGCTCTCTCTCTCTCAAATAAGTAAATAAAATCTTTAAAAAAAAGAATCGGAATTCATTTAAGGTATTAGTTTTCTTTCACACCACAATAGAATATGTTTGAACAAGAAGCAATGAGAAACCAAATGGATCAATGTGCCAAATAATAGTAATAACAATATCCAGTGCATTAAATCTATAATGTGACTAAGCACGTTTTGTGTAATGAGAGTGTTTAGAAAGAATGAAGGTACATATCTTCTTACTATAAGAGAAAAGCTGAGCTTTATTCCATACAGCCAAAATCAATTCATATTGATTGAAAATGAGCTTTATCTTGCTGAATACATGCATGTTTCACACAAGGAAAGCACTTCAGTAGCCCACCTATATAAAGACTTTCCCACTCACTGAAAGAAACAAACAAAATAGGAACATATTTTGGTATGATTCCATAAAGAATGAGCCCTGGCTCTAGCTTCTCATGTAGCCATTTCTGTACGAGATGCATAAAAACAGTAAGGATGGATTCTATACTAACTACGGGGTGCTTACTTTCCTTCAACGATAATTGTCTTAATGCCTGTTTTAATCAGTATTAACTACTAGCAATAACATGCTTTTAATTATGTTTTAAACGAGTCCTTTATTGGGCTGTTTGGGGAAGCAAATTAGTCAAAGGAGCTGTTAATCAAAAACGTGTTACTGGCACAAAATAAATGTTCATTTAAGGAGCCATTTGAAATAAACCTGGCTCATTGCCTCTGACAACCTGCAAGGACACGGGGGCCTCCCGAGGATAACTCCTCCAGTACTTGCCTGGATACGCCTTACTGCTCAGAAGTTATAAGGAGAAACATTAGCAGTTCAGGTCATTCATCAGCTAACTTTTACTACTGTTCTCAAGAAAATGAGCCTCCTAGGAACTTCACAGCAGATCCATTCGTTCATTAGCTAAGTAATATTGAGAGAGATGTTCCTGTCACTGTGAATAGAGAAATCTATTGCACTGAATTTTAGTGGTATCCCTTTTGTCTATGAGCTGTCTTTGCAAATTCCAAGGTAGTTAGGCTGAAAAACTAGCATAATTATCTCTGGACATTTTTCGTATATATTTATTTACTTTTATTGAACGATTTTTGGCCGGGATGTACCACTAGGCAAGATTATATATTTTTTGTTATCTACAGCCTTAGGACTGAGCTTTCTCACTATTATCCTCTATTATCAACATGCAAATTGAAATATGTTTGGAAAAGATCTCAGAGCAATTGTTTTGATGGTTTAACTCCTCAATTTTAAAACAATTAAAAACTATGTAATGCTAACTAGACTTATAGTTGTGATCATTTTGCAAAGTATAAACTATCACATCATTATGTTGTACACCTGAAACTAATATAATGTGATATGACAATTCTACCTCAATGAAAAAAATGGAAAAATATGCCATTTTAAAGTTTATACATATTGAGATTTGGACTAGTCTACTCACTGTTAAGTTTTTTTTAATTAAAGTATAATTGACATACAATATCCTACTAGTTTCAGGTGTGCTTATTGATATATATCATAGTGATAACATTTATATGTATTACAAATAATCAATAATCAATAATGCTGTACACCATAATGATGATATCACAGTGATTCAATATTTTTATATACTATGAAGTGATCCTCACAATAAGTCCAGTTAGCATCTGTCACTACACAAAATTATTACAATATAATTGACTGTATTCCCTGTGCTGAACATTATATTCCTGTCTCTTATATATTTTATAATTAGAAGTTTATCTTCTTAATCCCACCCCTCTAGTAGCCAACAGTCTGTTTCTTATGAGTCTGTTTTGTTGTTGTTGTTGTTTTTTAGATTCCATATATAATAAAATTTTATGGTATTTGTTTTTCTCTGTTTATTTCACTTAGCATAGGCCCATCCTTGTCAAGATTTTATTCTTTTTATGGCTGAGTAATATCCCATTGTGTGTGTGTGTGTGTGTGTGCGCGTGTGTGTGTGTGTGTGCGTGTCTCACATCCTCTTTATCCATTCATCTATGGATGGACACATTTAGGTTGCTTCCATATGTTGGCTCTTGTAAATAATGCTTCAATGAACTTGGGGGTGTGTATATCTTCTCCAAACGGTGTTTTTGTTTTCTTTGGATAATACACAGAACGGGAATTGCTGGATCATATGCAAGTTCTATTTTTAATTTTTGGAGGAACCTCCATATCGTTTTCCATAGTGGCTGGACAATTTACATTCCCAACAAAGTACAAGGGATCTTTTTTCTCCACATTCTCACTAGCATTTGTTTTATTTTTGTGTTTGATAATAGCAGTCTTACAGGTGTAAGGTGTTATCTCTTGTGGTTTTGATTTGTCTTACTCTGAGAGTTAGTGATGTTAAGCATTGTTGACCACCTGGATGTCTTGTTTGTTGTTTTTTGATATTAAGTTGAGTAAGTTATTTATATTTTTTCGATGTTAATCTCCTATCAGATTATTTGCAAACATCTTTTCCCATTCAATATATTGTCTTTTTGTTTTATTGATGGTTTTCTTCACTGTGCAAAAGCTTTTTAGTTTGACATAATCCCATTTGTTTATTTTAGCTTTTGTTTCCCTGCCTGAGAAAACTGTCCAAAAAATGCTATTATGACTAATGTCCACGTGCTTACTACGTATGTTTTCTGATAGGAATCCTATGGTTTCAGGTCTTATATTCAAGACTTTAATTGATTTTTAGGTGTTTTTTTTTTTTTTGTATGTGGTATAATATATTTGTATGTGGTCCAGTTTTATTCTTTTGAATATAGCTGTCTAGTTTGACCAACACCATTTATTGGAGAAACTGTCTTTTTCCCATTGGATATTTTTGCCTCCTCTGTCATAGATTAATTGACCATATATATGTGTGGGTTTGATTCCAGCTCTCTATTCAATTCCACTGAACTATGTATCTGTTTCCATGTCAGTACCATACTGTTTTGATTAGTATAGCTTTGTAATACATTTTGAAATCAGGAAGCATGATACTGCCAGCTTTGCTCTTCTCTCTCAAGATTGTGTTGGCTATTTGAGGTCTTTTGTGCTTCCATACAAATTTAAGGATTTTTTGTTATATGAAAAATGCCATTGGTATATTGATAAGGATTGTATTGAATCTACAGATTGCTTTGGGTACTATTAATATTTTAATATTATTAATTATTCTAATCCATGAGCATGGAATTTCTTTCCATTTATTTTTGCCATCTTCACTTTCTTTCCTCAATGTCTTCCAGTGTTCTGAGTACAGGTCTTTACCCCCTTGGTTAAATTTATTTCTAGCTATTTTTTTTTTTTTGTAATTGCAAATGGATTATTTTCTTAATTATTTTCTGTTGCTTCATCATTAGTGTATGGAAACAAAACTGATTTCTGTATGATAATTTTGCACCCCTCAACTCTACTGAATTCATTTAATAGTTCTAATAGTTTTTTTTGGTGGAGTCTTTAGGGCTTTCTATATATAGTATCATGGCATCTGCAATAGTGAGTACTTTAGCTCTTCCTTTCTGTGCCCTTATGATTGTTTATAATTTACCATTCTTTCTCCATCCTCTATGTTTGAAGGTTACTGGACTGGAAGAGATTATGCTGAGTGAAATAAGCCAAGTAGAGAAAGTCAAGTATCACATGGTCTCACTTACTTGCGGTGCATGAGGGGTAACCTGGAGGACAGTGGGAGAAGGAAAGTAAATGGGAAGTAGGGCAATCCAGGAGAGAAACAAAACAACAGAGACTTTGGACACAGACACAAACTGAGGGACTTGGAGGGAGGGGGGTGGAGGGATGGGAGAGCCTGGTGGTGGGTACTGGGGACACCTATTGCATGGAGCACTGGGTGTGGGGAATGGGGAATGAATTTTGGAACACTGGAAAAAAAATTTAAGTAACAATAAAAAAAAGAAAAAAAAGAAAGTTAAATGTTTCTCAATGAATTTTTTTCTGCCACATCTTTTTTTTTTCTTTTTTAGATTTTTTATTTATTTATTTGAGAGAGACAGACACAGCTAGAGAGAGAACACAAACAGGAGGTGTGAAAGAGGGAGAAGCAGGCTTCCCACTGAGCAGGGAGCCCAATACAGGGCTCGATCCCAGGACTCCGGGAACATGACCTGAGCTGAAGACAGACGCTCGACTGAACCACTCAGGTGCCCCTTCTCTGCCACATCTTAAGATATTTTTGGAAATCGCACTTTCAAAGTAGAAATACTTTTTAAAAAGCCTTTTAACTATGTGGCTACTAAGTTGATCTTCATATGGTCAATCACTTCACTACTAGGCTTGGCCTGAGACAAACAAGGATCAATGTTTGCTGAATGTTTATTCAACAGATACATACATGAAGCACCTTCTGTGTGTCAAAGATTGAGTAAAGCATTAAGTATACACAGGGAAAAAAAACATGGCAGTTCTCCTCATTTAGCTGTATAGTCTGATAAACAGTTTAAACAGTTTCTTTCTTTCTCAACATAAATCCAACATAGCATTTAGAATGCTAAATAAGGGACACCTGGGTGGCTCAGTTAGTTAAGCATCTGCCTTCAGTTCTGGTCATGATCCCTGGGTCCTGGGACTGAATCCCACATCAGGTTCCTTGCTCAGCAGGGAGCCTGTTTCTCCCTACCTGCCCTGCTTGTGCTCTCTCTCTCCTGTTTCTCTCTCTCTCAATCTGACAAATAAAAAAAAAAAAAAAAAAGGAAGAAAAAAAAAAGAAAAAAGAAAGAAAGCTGAGTAAGACCATCTGAGGTTGTCAGAATCTGCACTGTTTAATTACCACTTCCTGGCTTTCTGAAAAGTGTTGCCACAGTCATAGAGTTTCCACCATGGATTGTTTTGTTGTTTGTCATTTTGTGTTCTAGAGGTTTGTTGTTGTTGTTGTTGTTTTCTCTTTTGACTTTTGGTCTTTGAGTATAAGAGTAAAACAGGTGAATGTTATATCTCCAGATATGGTACATTTTATTGACTGGAAATGAAAGTCTGGGAATCCTGTATGAGGAATCAAAGCTAGGTGGATCTCCCAGCCTGGGTCCCTATAAGGAAATGGAAAACATAAACACTAGTCTTGTCCATTTCTTAATGAAGGAAGGTGGTAGAACCTAAGGCAAAAATACTTCCAGACATTAAGATGTAGTCTGATCAAAAGATGAAGCCTGAGATGTTTGAATCCCCAAAGTGATTTCTCCAGGCAAATAGAAAAATAAATAAATAAAGATAGTTACTCTGAAGGAATTAATAAAGGTAGTTAGGCCAAGACATTTTAAGGTCTTATTGGCCTGCTCCAGAAATAACAGGCATGACAGGAAGAGAGAATCACTAACACTATGTTCAGAGTACAAAAGGGGAGTAAAGGATACAGATTTTAATATTGACAATCAGATATGAGAGGTTGCAATGTTGGTGAATGTGAACTGGCCTGAGTGAATGGGGGATAGAGAGGTTGGGAAACTGCAAACCTGGATGAGGTTTTGCTTCCATAGATGTTAGAAGAGAAAGCCTTGAGATTCCTGAATGGGTTTATTATCACCTTATACCCTGACTTTTCCCAGAATAATAATGATTCCCATTAATTAAGCTTATGCTGTGTGCCATTTTGTTGCAAATTGCTTTATACACATTATCTTATTTAATTTTCTTTCTAGGTAGCTCTTATTTTTGTCCTCAAATTACAAATGATAAAACTGGTAATTTAAAAGATTAAGTAATTTTTCAGCCACATCTTAGGAATAGGACTTGAACCAGAGTCTCAAATCAAAAGTCATCACTTGAGAACAGTCAAGGAAACTTGCCAGACTAATTTTAGACTGCAATATGAATTAGAAATAGGGTTTAATGGTGTTACTCCAGTGGGATATTGTGGTTGTTCTCATTGGAACACAGTCTATCTTATCCTGAATAATACAGAAACTTCCACTGGCTCACTTACAGAAAACCCTCAAAGTATTTGTGAGTTAGTTGGACAGATACGTAAATTAGTAAGTAATATAGACACTGACTAGGAGTTAAAATCTGTATTATGTAACATACTGACCGCAATTAGTTATCATACCAACTCTGATAGTACCAGGCTAGCCCAGATTCTTATTATAAAGCTCTTTTCTTTTGCCTTGGCCATATATTACTTTCTGATATCTTAAATCTATATAGCATTTTTCTCATAAAGATCCAGTGATGCAAATTTTACTATTCCTTGTTTTATTACAATACCTTATTGCTAAGGTGATGTATAAAATAGCACATAATTATTAAATATCAAAGCCTAATTTTATTTTATTTTTCAGGTCAACTCCTTCCTCTTAGATTTTATTTATTTATTTAACAGAGAGAACAGAAAAACAGGGGGAGTGGCAGGCAGAAGGAGAGGGAAAAGCAGGCTCCCTGTTGAGCAGAGAGCCCAATGTAGGGCTGATGAGGGGTCTGAACCCAGGACTCTGGGATCATAACCTGAGCCAAAGCTTAACTGACTGAGTCACCCAGGTGCCCCCAAAACCTAATTTAAATGTAGATTCTCTTATCCAATTTTTTTGAGGTTTTTGTTTTTGTTTTTTTTGCACTAGTAGAGCCCTCTTCAATTATAGCTCTCAAATAATCTGACCATTCTAGAAAATAAATGAAGCAAAAGCTCTCTTTTGCAATCTGGATTCATTTACTAATTTGCTAATGTTGCAATGTGAATTTAAGTGATTTAGAAGTCATTTCTGTATATAATGGACAATTAATATGTAAAATAATTATGTAATTAATCTGTATCATAACAGTTATTTTAATAAAAAAATCTTTCAATTTAAGTTATGTTAATTTAAATCTTGCTCTCTATTGGCTAATTGCTATCACGGAGGTACTATTATCATAAGATTTTCCTAATAGTATAAGTAATTTGAAATTCTTCTCTCAGAAGGCTATATTCAGACATGAAAGGAGAGCAGATACTGAAGTCAGAAAGGTGAAAATGTGAGGACATAATCATAAAAACCCTGTTTTTCTCCTTGTTTTCTTTTGTTCTAATTCTGACTTGTTCATGCACATTCCTGCCATTGTCCCTCTCTCACAGCCGTCAAAAACAGTGGAGAGGTCTTTCTATTCCTTTTGCAACAAACTGTGTATGAGGAAAGGTGGAATGGGAAGTTGAGTTATGTTGCTGGTACCATGTAGCTGCTCAACTAATATGTGGTAATTGGCTCAATATGAAAGACAGTTAAGAATGGATGGTCTGGTGTATCATGGGTGAATTGGGCAATATTTATTTTATTGATTCCCATTAAATTCTATTACCATGCATCCAGCTGAAAAAAATTGTTTAATTATTAAACATTAGAAGCTTAATTTGACATTAAGAATGACTCAATTTGGCCATACTTATAAACTCTTTAAAAAAATCTTCTCTCAGTTAAATATTTTACTAAAATTGAGAAGTACTGGTAGCTTCTTATTATGAATTATTTAATTTTGATTTTTATGAAAGACAAACACATAAACTGAAATTTCATTTTAAATATTATCTTTTCTTTGATATTTAAAAGCCGATTACTTTTTGAAGAAATACTGTATCAACAATAATGTTAGGGTTGTATTAGAAGTGGATCTCAGCATTATGATGGAGACTGGCCACTTTACTTTTCAAATGATCATTTTCCTCATTAAGTGTTATGTTAGTGTCTCTCCAATAACTGTCATGTTGCATAAGGCACAGTAAGAAATTACTTTTGACCCCACTCCACAGCTAAAGGAATTTCCAGTTAATGATACAACCACAGTTTGCCAGTCTTAGACTTCTAGAACTGCAAAAATGAGATCTTTGCAATATAAAGTAATTACTAAACTTTCTGTATATATCATCTGACACATTTATTTCAATCAGCACTTAGGGTATGTTTCCTTTGGTTGTAAACCTCAATCAAACTCTCCTTCCTCACTGGAGGAAGAAGATGGGAAAGCCAGTGAATATTCTCATCCTAAGGATGTCTTAAATTAGAACCACCCAGCATCCATTTTCAGAGCCAAGTTGAAAAAAAGCCTTATTTGGGAGTTTTTAATATCTAAATAACTTTATTTTTTGTTGTTGTTTTTTAATTTTTTAGTGTTTTAGTCAGCTTGAATTTTCAAAGTTAGATGTTTTGGCCCTTCCTCATGTTACTCAGAATGGAACCTGATGTTACGGAAATTCATTTGTGAAAATCCTATACAGGAAAAACTTTTAGGTTCAGTACTTAATTTTTTAATCTTAATGGTATTATTTGAATCATAGTTTTGAATTAACATATATGGTCTTGATGCTGTAAAAAATGAAATTTAACTCTCAGGTTTAGAGTCATTGAAGGAATTCCTTTTTCTTTTTCTTTTCCTTTTTTAAGATTTTATTTATTTATTTGACAGAGGAAAAACACAGCTAGAGAGGGAACACAAGCAGGGGAAGTGAGAGAGGGAGAAGCAGGTTTCCTGCCGAGCAGGGAGCACAATGCTGGGCTCGATCCCAGGACTTGGGGATCATGACCTGAGCCCAAGGCAGATGCTTAACGACTGAGCCACCCAGGCACCCCACTTTTTTTTAAAGATATTATTTATTTTACAGAGAGAAACACAGCTAGAGAGGGAACACAAGCAGGGGGAGTGAGAAAGGGAAAAGCAGGCTTCCCGCCAAGCAGGGAGCCCGATGTGGGGCTCGATCCTGGGTCTCCGGGATCATGACCTGAGCTGAAGGCAGATGCTGAACAACTGAGCCACCCAGGCATCCCTATTTAAGGAATTCTTAAAAGGGAGTGATATTGCTTAAAGGAATGATAGATATTTGGGGATTGAAAAAATTTACTTTTTTAAATGTATAAAGCCCAGATATGCATACAGTGTGTAATATATAGCATATACATGGAAATGTCATATAAGGACATAAGGGTTGAAATAATTAACACAAAGTGAGAAATACTGTGCTATTCTAATGCATTTGAAGAGCAGAGAAAATTCAACTTAAGACAAAATTTATAGCAATGTATAGAACTATTCAATTTCCAGTTCCTGTAGTTTATAAATGAAGATATAACTTCCTTTATTTTAAACTTAAACTTCCTCTACTTTAAACTATTCCTTGATGTTATGATCCAAGAAGAGAAAGAAATCTGCCAGCTCTAAATTATCCATGAATATCTTCTTATATCTTCCTACAAAACATAGAAGTGTAAGTGAGATATTTAGCCACTGTTGAGCGTTTTGCTCATATCCTAGATACCTTTTTTATTGAGATATAATTGATATATAATATTTTGTAAGTTAAAGGTGTTACATGTATTAATTTTATTGTACTTATATATTGCAATATGATTACCACCTTAGTATTAGCTATCTTAGTTATCTATCATGTTACATAGTTATCATTTCTTTTTTGTAGTGAGAATTACAAAAAGATCTAGTCTTTTACCAACTGTGAAGCTTAAAATCAGTATTGTTGATTATAATCACTATGCTATGCATTGGATCTCCATGAATTATGTATGTACTAGTTACAAGTTTAGACCTTTACATATCTCCCCAATTCTCCCACCCTTTAGCCTCTGGCAACCACCATTCTCTATTTTTATAAATTTAGCTTTTTTAGATTTGAGATATTTAGTATATCCTACAGTATTTGTATTTCTCTGTCTCACTTGTCTCACATAGTATAATGCTCTCACAGTCAATCCACATTATTACAAATGGCAGATTTCCTTCTTTTTCATGGCTGAATAATATTCCACCCCTGTGTGTGTGTGTGTGTGTGTGTGTGTGTGTGTGTCTCCAATATTCTTTATCTATTCATAAACTGACAGATACTTAGGTTGTTTCCATATCTTGGCTATTGTGAATAATGCTGCAATAAATATGGGAGTGCAGATACCTCTTTGATATCCTATTTTCACTTCCTTTGGATATACTCAGAAGTGGAACTGATGGATCATATTGTAGTTATTTTTTCATTTTAATTTTTTTAATTTTTAAAAATTTGAGTATAGCTGACATACCATGCTGTGCTTATTTCAAGTATACAACATAGTGATTCAACTTCTCTATACCTTATACTATGCTCACCACAAGTGTAGTTACCATCTGTCACCATACAACACTATACAACACTATTAAAATGCCTTTGACTATATTCCCTGTGCTGTGCCATTTATTCCCATGACTTATTCATTCCATAATTGGAAGCCTGTATCTTCCATTCCCCTTCACCCATTTGCCCAACCTTCTATCCCATCCCCCCTGGAAATCATCAGATTGTTCTCTGTATTTCCAGGTCCAATTTTGCTTTTTATTGTTTGTTTATTCATTTGTTTTAACTTTAAGATTCCACTTATGAGTGAAATGATAATATCCAAAATAAAGAACTTACACAACTCAATGCCAAAAAGTCAATAAAAAATGGGCAGAAAACTTGAATAGATATTTTTCCAAAGAATTCATGCACATGGCCAACAGACACCAAAAACAATGCTCAACATCACTAATCATCAGGGAAATATAACTCCAACCTACCATGATGTATCACCTCACACCTATCAGAATGCCTAGAATCAAAAAGACAAGAAATAATATCTGGTGAGGATGTGGAGGATAAGGTACTATTGGTTTACATAAACTGGTATATTCACTATGGAAAGCAGTGTAAAGACTCCTCAAAAACTTAAAAATAAAAATAAAATGTGATCAAATAATTCTCCTACTAGGTGTTTACCCAAAGAAGACAAAAACATTAACTTGAAAAGATACATGCATACTTACTGCAACATTATTTATAATAGCCATGATATGGAAGTAACCTAAGTGGCCATCAACGGATACATGGTTAAGAAAGATGTGGCATGCTTACACACACACACACATGTGTGATATGATATTATGCAGCCATATAAAAAGGGTGAGATCATGTCCTGTGTGGCAACATGGGTGGGCCTAGAGGGTATTATGCTAAGTTAAATAAATCAGTCTATGGTAGTTCTATTTTTAATTTTTCTGAGGTTTGACCATACTATTTTCCATTCCAATTTACATTCCCATCAATAGGGTACAAGTGTTCCCTTTTCTCCACATTCTCACCAACAGAGAATTGTTATCCCTTGTCTTCTTGGTAATAGCCATTCTAACAGGTGTGAAGTGATATTTCATTGTTGTTTTGATTTGCAGTTTCCTGATCATTAGAGATGTTAAACATCTTTTCATGTACCTACTGTCCCTTTGGATGTCTTCTTTAGAAAACTATGTATTTAGTTCTTCTGCCTTTTAATGATAACTTGGAGTTTACAGGCATTTTTCCATCACTACTTTTCTTCCCGGTGGGTCACATATTGACCTTGAGTGAACACTACACAAATGCGCATTTGGGTACTACTGTTCCTTCATCAGATGAGATCACTGGTTTAATATTGTTTCAAGTGATGTGCTTACATTGATGTAAACAATACCTTCCAGTTTGTTGAAGGAATTCAGCAAGAGAATGTGATTATCAGTTGATCTGTGAACTGGACTAAGACAATCAGAGACTCCTTGCTCCCTCCTGTCCTTGAAATGCACATTCAACTCACTTTTTCCACACTAGAAGCCATTTCAAAGATGCAACCTTAAGAGAGTAATGTGTTGTTGGGACCATGTGGATTGTGTATGTTACTGAACCCTGTTAAGGCCTCTATACAAACTTTTAGGATTCTGGTTATTGGGTGCAAAGATGTACTCATCTTGCAGCCACCCACACAAGTCTTGTATGTAAGTTTCCGTGTTTATTAAACATACCATCTACCAATCAGGAGTGGCTGCCTCATCTTTGAATATCTCCTCATACTCTCTGTACATGGGCCAGTTTCATATTGCACCTGGGAAACTCCTCATCTTGCAAACCAACATAGTTTTTACTTAGATAATGGATTTATACTTATTTATAGAGAACAGTCAAGTATCAAAATGTAAACATGGAGGTTAATCCACAGTGGCATGAAGACCTGTTAGTACTACTAATTCTATTTACTTATCTCACAACATTTAAGCTTCCATCACCTCTGAGGATAAGCAGGTCTCTAAGAGTAAAAAAAAAAAAAAAATCAATCAAGGAAAGAAATCCACATATCACTTTGGAAAGATTACCAACACTTATCCTAAATCTAGGTATGAAATAGTCTTGAATTCTAATCCAAAATAATAAAACTAAAAACCAAGAATGTATTCATTTATATGGAAGAGAAACAACACAAATAACAACACAAAATATAACATAAAACAATGTAATTTCTCACAATTTCTGTTGAAGTAAGGAATGAGTTATAGGAAAATACTTCAAACTTATCATATTGAAAACATTCACAATGTTTTCATAATAAGACTGTTTTGAGGAAATACCACACTGAGTGGGGAATGATTCACAATAAAAATAACATAATGTTTCTGTTCCACGTCCATGCTGAAAATATCCAAGAGTAGCATTGGTTGCGGAGAGATTATTTTAGCTCACAAAAATTTGGGAACAGGTGAAAACTGCCACTAACTCTATACACATAATGTATAATAACAATATTAATAGAATAATATTAAATGTAGTAATGAAGACCAAAAATAATCCATTTTCAATTAATTTAATATGTTTCTACTTTATCTAAAAAAAACCCACAAAGAATAAAAATGAGAATTTTTTTTAGATTTAGTCACATAGAAACCCAGTCTAGGATACATCATAGTTATTAAAGATTAAGAAAGGTCTCAGGGTATCTGGGTGGCTCAGCCAGTTAAGCATTTGCCTTTGGCACAGGTCATGATCCTGGGGTCCTATGATAGAGCCCCAGGTCTGGCTTCCTGACCTTCCTGAAGGGTATCTGCTTCTCCCTCTACACCCTCCATTCATGTTCTCTCTTTCTCTCTCTCTCAAAGAAAATCTTAAAAAAAGAGAAAGGTGGGGGCGCCTGGGTGGCTCAGTTGGTTAAGCGACTGCCTCCGGCTCAGGTCATGATCTCGGAGAACCGTGATCGAGCCCCACATCGGTCTCCCTGCTTGGCAGAAGCCTGCCTCTCCCTCTCTTACTCCCCCTGCTTGTGTTCCTTCTCTCTCTGTGTTTCTCTCTGTCAAATAAATAAATAAAATCTTTAAAAAAAAAAAGAGAAAGGTTTCTAATCTCTTTTTTATCTTTATATATATAAGACAACATATACACACATATATATATGCTAATTATATGCTATATATGCTAATTCTCTCTCCCCATGTATATATATATAAAACATGTGTAAAGGCATACCTCATAAAAATAATAAATAAATAAAGGCATATCTCATAGATATTATGAGTTTGGTTTGAGACAACTACAATAAAGCAAACATTGCAATAAAATCAGTGGGATCAATTTTTGTTTCCCCAGTGCACATAAAATTTGCTTATACTATACTGTACTCTATTAAGTATGAAATAGCATTGTGTCTAAAAAACAGCAAACATACTTTATTAAAAAATACTTTATTGCTAAAAAAATGTTAACCATCATCTGAGCTTGCAACAAGTTGTAAACTTTTTGCTGGTGGAGGGTCTTTGCCTCCATGTAGATGGTGGCTGATTGATCAGGGTGAAGGCTGTTGAAGATTGGGGTGGCTGTGGCAATTTCTTAAAATAAGAAAATGAAGTCATCTACATCAATTAACACTTCCTTTCATGAACGATATCTCTCTGTAGCGTGCATTCTGTTTGAGTGCTATTTACCCACAACAGAACTTCTTAGAAAATTAGAGTCACTGCTCTTAAATCCTGCTACTGTTTTATCACTAAGTTATATAATATTTTAAACCTTTTGTTGTCACTTCAACAATCTTCACATCTTTACCAGGAGTAGGTTCCATCTCAAGAAACTACTTTCCTTGCTCATCCATATGAAGAAACTTGCTCATTCATTCAGGTTTTATCATCAGATTGAAGCCATGCAAATATAATAATGGTGAAAAAGTATGAAGTATTACAAGAATTACCAAAATATGACAGAGTTATAAAGTGAGCAAATAGAGTTGGAAAATGGTGCCCATACTTGCTTGGCATGGGGTTGCCACAAAACTTCAATTCATAAAAAATAAAGTGCAGTATCTGTGGAGTGCAATAGAATATGGATCATATATGCAATATATGTATTATATATACTATATATTATAGGCACACACACTCATACACACACATCTATATATATATAGAGAGAGAGAGTTGAAATTACTAAATCATCTCCAAATTTACCCATGAATACTTCCTTACATTCATATTATTCTGGTGTCACACCAAAGCAGTATTGTAACTAACATACTATTAAAAAATTAGGAGCAATAAATATTATAGCTACACAATAAAAGAAAAATTAAGAAGAGACAATTAGGAGAAAGCAAACATTCAACTTCTTAAAGACTGAAATGATCAAAAGTCAATGTGTCTTTTAAAATATCAAATCTTATAGATGAAACTCAGCTGAATATCTAAAAACTGAAGAAAATGTATGGTTCTCTCCTGAATGTTCTTAAAAAAAATCTAAAAAGTTGCATGTAGCGTATTTTGCACCATCTTATGTAACAAAACATAAAGTATTTCAAATTGGGAGAGGAAAGACACTTATAAGATCCAGAATTTATAAGACTAAGAACAAGGGGCTCAATCTCACAACATTTAGATCTTGACCTGAGCGGAAATCAAGAATCAGACTCTTAACCAGCTGAGAAACCTTGGTGGCCCTATATAATTATTTTTAAAATTTTATTCCTATGGGGATACATAATGAGCTGATTAATACTTTATTGTCCTTGATTATGGTCAATTATTTCCAGATAATCCAACTGTTAAAACAAAATCATGAGTAGGCTAAGTAGGAAATGGACTCACAATTCTATAGATCTTAGCCATGCCATGTAAGAAGAGATGACAGGTTTACTCCAATTGAAGTGATATATACTGAATTATATATTATTTAGTAAATTTTTTGTCTACAGCATTATTTTTACTTTTTATTTAAATCATATTCTGGGTCTTTTTATCATTTTATTGTTTTATGTAAATACCAGGATACTCAGAGATTCTTAACTGAATTATATAATTTTTGATATAATTTTATAATTTCCAAACTACTTAGGAACTTTTTAGAGATTGTTCTTAGGAAAAACACACCAATAAGTGGGAAACTGATTATTGGGAAGATGTTACTTCTTTAATTTACCTCAGTTTGAACTAGAACTTTCTGTGTGACTACCTTAACTTTTAAAGAAAAATAAGGGTAGTAGGAATGGATGATGAGGTAGAAAGTGGTTTCTGAAATACACTAAAATGAAAACCAAAGTTATTATTTTAAAATTTTTTCAAAAATAAAAAATTTGTATTTTCATTATGGTAATCCCCATTTTCATTCCTCTTTAGTTGTATTTAGCTGCAGTTGAAAGTAGCACTAATATAAATATTTTGATCACATGATGCTTGCACATTATTTTGCACATAATTTCCTCATTTAAAGAATGAATGTCTGGTCTAAATTATCTCCTTATCTCCCTTAAGTCTATATTGATGCAAGATCTATGTCCTATTTAAATACAAATATTTGTGACTATTCACCTGAAAGCACGCATTAGTTTTCATCCCCACTGCACACTGTTAAGAATGTAAAATGTATCAAGTCCATTACAAGAAGGAATTGAACAGCCTAAACAGATCAAACATTCAATGAATTTTTGAAAGACTTAAAGTAGATAAGCATATTACTGTAGAATAAACCAGAGTTTTTTGAAAAAGCTGAAATCCACGTAAGAGAAGGCTGCAGCAGAGATGCGAATCTGACAACCAGTAAGAAAGAAATGTATATTCGAGAGAGGTAGTGACTTTGCCTTTTAAGATGGGAGACACTTGAACTTGTTTAATTATCGATGGGGAGAATCCAGCTGTAAGAGTATGCTTGAATAAACAGAATACAAATTGAAAAACCATTAAGGTCAATGTTAAGAAGTTTACAGTGCCACTGATACATTCTGTTACAAAGATTTCTCCACTTATGGTTAGACACTTCAAAATTGGTGCAGAAAACAAAGATAGCAAGGACTGTCCAGATTTGAGTTTTTGCTGAGTAAGTGTAATGAAAGAACAGAAGATGAAAGTTGGTTATTGGCAATGATGTTCTTAAAATATTGGATCATGAGACTAAAGGGGCATAAAGATATAAAGACAGAAAGATATGAAAAAAGGGGAGAAAAAGAGGGGTAATGGATTTGGACAAAGCAAAAGAGTTAATGAACTGGAGGTTTTGAGTGTGTCATTGAAGAATATACTGGCAGAGTAATTGAAAATGCAACTGAGAAACCTCCATGACATAGTCAACCAAGTATGAAGGCAAATTAGTGAGTTTCAAATATGCAACAAGTTGGAAACTGTACTCTAGCACATCTTTTCTAAAAAATTTATTTGGTGTCCTCCAATAAATTAACAAGGAATTTACAGAACTCAGTATCATAAGGATGTAGGAAAAAAACTGAATTCACCCAGAAACATAGAATTCCCAGCTTGAAAATTTGGCCATAGTTCTGAAATGTAATCAATATAAAAGAGAACAGGAAGCCAAGGGGTTCTCTGGTGAATGTTTTCATAAAGAAAGAGAAAACTTTTTTTTAAAAAAGTATGATTAAGAATCTGGACATTCTTGATAATATAACGAGGAAGGCAACTTTCTCATCTAAAAAAATTACAAAGACAAAGAAGTTGATTAAAATTGCAGACAAAACATAGTTTCCCAAAATAAATCAAAAATAAATAAGATGGAAATATAGCACATTTTAAATATTTAATATATACTACTTGATTCCTCACTGAATAATATGTAAAGCAATAATATAAATAATGTATGCATTTTTGGAGGTCTATGAAGTTAATGAATAGCAAACAATACATATGGTGTAAGATTTGACAGTGTAAAGTACATATATAATTGAAACCTTGTCTAGGATGAAAAGGAGAGTATGGTAGATAGTGAACTATATTAAAAAAGTAAAAAACACATTTAATTTTTGACTTAAAATATAGATATAGTTATTAGAAGGATTAAAAATAGTACCATATGTAACCAAAATTGAAGTAAAGAAGTAATGAAAGTAGGAATATTCCATTTCATTTCCTCATCTTCCATGTAGAAAATATATTAACATGATCACCTAGGTTTCAGCAGTTGAGAAGTAAAATGTTAAAATATTTTTTGTAACTGACAGGAGAAGAACAAAAACATGACAAGGGAAAGGAGACAAGGTGTGACACTGAACCTTACATTTGCAATTATTCTTTTCTTTCTGTTTTTCAGGCATGTGTTTATAATCTATTTATACTAAAATGAAAAAGATAGCATGTTCTCTCTTTTCTCTGGTTCCTTGAAACATTTTCCACTCTATTTTAGTTTATTGCAACCTGTTCTTTCGGTACACTCCCATAAATACCAGCCAAAACTTAGAGGTGGAAAATGGAATGACCGTGTACTTGCTCAATGGTTTAAGTTGTACTAAAGATCCATATTAAGGAATAATTGCCCAATACACACGGTAAAACCGTGTTTTATAAATCCCTAAATAAGTGGGTCCTGACTGCTTTTGAGACTGGGTTCCATACAAGGTCCACTTGAAATACTATGATTAGCTATGCTAACAGTTCCCCAATTCCATCCTTAAGGAGTTAAGAGACAGAATGTCTACCATGAAGGACCATCTCTCATGGCCGCATCACTCAGTACTCTTCAGAGAAACAGAACCTACATAGGATGTATGTGTAGACATGCATGCATGTATGTATGTGAAGAATGAGAGTGAAAGTGAGAGAGACAAACAGAGAAAGAGAAATTGATTTATATTAAGTAACTAGCTCATACAACTGTGAAGGATGGCAAGTCCAAAATCTGCAGAGCAGGTGGTCAGACTGAAGACCCATGTAACATTGGATGTTGCTGCTTGAGTGGAAGGCAGACCGGAGGCAAAATTCTTTCTTCTCTGGGGGACCTGTCTTTTTTTGTTAAGGCCTTAGACTAATTGGATAAAGCCCACCCACATTATGGGAGGTGACCTGTTTTCCTCAATGTCTGTTGATTTTTTTTGAAGATTTTATTTATTTATTTGATAGAGAGAGACAGCTCACAAGTAGGCAGAGAGGCAGGCAGAGAGAGAGGAGGAAGCAGGTTCCCTGCTGAGCAGAGAGCCCAATGCGGGCCTCTATCCCAGGACCCTGAGATCATGACCTGAGCCAAAGGCAGAGGCTTTAACCCACTGAGCCACCCAGACACCCTGTTGATTTAAATATTAATCTCATCTTAAATATATTTTTACAGTGACATCTAGTCTGGTGTTTGACCAGATATCTGGGTATCACGGCTTAGCCAAGTTGATACATAAGTTAACCATGACAATGACAATTATTATATATGACTGCTTGAATTTTCCAATTACCATTTAAGATATCTACCATAAAGGCACAAACTAGAGACTAATTATTGCAAATAGGGTATTGAATTTCAGCAATTATCACAGATAGCACTAAAATACCACAAACATGCAACAGGCATAAGTTTTGTCCTGGATATCAAAAGAATATATATATTTTTTTTCTTTGTCCACAAAGATTATATTAGCTCTATTTCTCAGGACTTCTGGATAAATTTGTAAAACCTGTTTTAAAAATGAGCAAAATGAACAAATGGAAATGTGTCTCACTTTTTATTTCCTCTTGTAACTTTTAGAAGTTTCCCATGCTTTATTTCTCAATCTCTGTTTCTTCTATTTTGTGTAAAAAATTAGCTAGTAATAATTTGTGCTTAGGTCAATTCTATCTTTTGATTTTATCTGTTCCTATATAATGCCATTTTAAAGTGTATATACATAAAATAAATGTAGTATAGTTTAACTAACACAGTTTCCTAACTTCCATTGTACAAATAAATTTTCACTGTAAAAATTTTACTTCTTAATGTGAAATGAGCAAAACTATTCCAGCAAAAAGTGGCTATTACTTTTTATCCATTTGGTAGTAAATCTCACAAAAATTCTCACTGACCTGCCAGCTTTGTTTTATGGGCTAACACTAAAGCAGAGTTTGATTAGAGATTCTTATTTACTAACCCTCATTGCTGACTTCTGTTTACAGTTGAATGGATGCCATGTTCTGATTCTGGCTCAAGGGAATATAACTTTTAGGAGAGTAAATGAGAGAAAAATGTATGTGCATACAATGTATGCACATTCTGTGTCTGCATGTGCAGTGAGTGTGTGAAATACATTTGTAACTATACTTATAACAACTTATGTAATCTTTCCAGCTTCTATAAGATACATGTATTCCATTTATGTGCACACATTTGTGGAAAAAAATCCACCGTTCCAAATGATTCAAGAAAATACTACATTAGTATATAAATCTCTGTATATAGAGAGAAAAAATAGAATAGGCAGCCCATCCTGTTTCTAATCTGTGTATGTTTTATAATTTAGGACAGAAAATTATTCAGTGAAACATTTATAAAAGGTGGAAGTTGGTAGGAAATACACAAACTATCTTGCTAAAACCATTCATCTTTAAGCCAAGGACTCTAAAGCTTCTAAATTTGTCCATCCAGTGGCAGGATTGAAAGTGTGGTCCACTTTCTTGAAGATCAGTTCAGATCCACACCCTTTTCTGTTGAAACTCAATTTTCATATTATGTTTCATACTCAGGAGAGTTCTTGTGCAAAGAAATGTATAATAATTCTAAAAGAACTTGGGGTGGGGGAAGAAACCATCTAAGAACAGATACAATGTTTGTTTGATTTTTTAAAAATAAAGACAGTTGGTCAGATATATAAGATATAATTAATAAAAACCAGTGAAACCACATGAGACATATCGAATAGGAAATATCCAAGTGAAAAGATTAAAGCAAATCTTTCATGTGTGTTGCCTGTTCCATTGTGTTACAGAAACAGTAATGTCTGTTCTAACTCACAAAATGATATCACCCACTATCCTGAGTAATAGTTAACTCTTCCTTAAGAGGCATGAAATCTAAGGTTCTACAGACAAAAAGTTGGATAAAAGATATTCATCAGAAAGCTAAAAATGTTATTATCAGTCAGCAATACACTTTATTTTGATTTTAAGTTCTGAAGAAAACTTTCAGGAGTGAATTAATAATTATAGTGTCAAGGAGACCAAGGACCCTCATGAAGTAAGAAGGGTTACCACTATATCTATTACTATACATAGGACACATAGTTTTATGAAAATACAATATAATAAAGCATGTTTAACTGGTACCATAAGGTCTTTGTCAATTACATGAAAGACACCAGTAATAGCAGTGTTTGTCAGATTTTGTATTCAGAGAAGGAAAAAGACTCTTCTAAGGTCTTCAAAATTGGAAGAGAATTGAAAAAATGGAAGAGAATCTTGGTATGAGGAGGATTAAACATGGTCTGCTTAATGGTATGACAGATGCCTCATGATCATTTTGACTCTATGACTGCTGTAGACTATTATGTCTGAAAAAAATGTTTTTCCAAGGTCTCAAATGGATTTTGAACTTAGTATAAACTGAGACAAGTTACTAAACTTCCTGAGTCTCTGGTTTTTCATCTGTAAAATGAGGAAGTCAAGCTAGACTTGGATTTTCAAAATGGTCCTAACCAACTGAGTGAGGTTCACAGACTCTCCTTTACCTGCTGCCTGATTCTAGCTGCTGCAAAAAGTAATGTCTGAATTTCATATGAATAATCATCTTCAAATTCCCTTGCAGGGGCAGTAAAGTACAGTGAAAGGAGTTCTGACTCCACTTACAGACACGGATTCAGATGCACTTTCCAATGGTCTGAAATGGGACATAAGACTTAACCTCTCAGAGTCTTGGCATCCTTGTCTACAGGTACACATAACAGCATCTCTTGATGGCAAAATGCCATAGAAAAATGAGAATCTCTTTACTTCTAGCCTTACAATCTTTGATGTATCACTTCTGCTTTTCTCTTTACCAGAATCATTAAATTTTCTCTTTTCCAGAATCACTAACATTTCCCTCAAATGTGTGAGGAAGAAGGGTTTTTCAATCCAACTGAGTAAAGGGGAAAAAAAATAATGTAACATGTAACACCTTCTATGATTACACGACCTGGACAAACATTGTTGGTGTAAGAATATATATCCAACGATGTTAGAACAGCTTTAAAATACAGTCTTTGAGGTACTATAAGACCATTTTAAATACAGTGTAAAATAAATCTTTGAATTAAGTATGAAAAACATTTATTCAACTACAATGCATTATGGAATGGATTATATTACTATATTTTGTCTGTATAGATAAATATATATGTACACATGTATGTATAGCTCCTTATTGTCTCTCACTTTATTTTCCTACTTCAAATTTGCTTGAGAAGTTACACCTCATTTTAAAGTACTTCAACCAAAAGGGAAAGTAGACAGGGGAAAATGTATATTATTGGTAACAGTGGAAATCCCAGAAGTACCTCAGTCACCCATCCTTTGTGTTATGTTTCTTGCTATCTCAGATCAGCTCTTAATGACTACTTGTGTTTAACTATACATCTTCTACAGCCAGCTGAAGCTTTGGTGAGTCATGAATAATTAGTGCATGTATTATCAAGCATGTATTGAACAGAGACTCAAAGTTCTGAGCCACTTGTTAAGTTTCTGGGGAAAAATTTACTCACGCATTTTATAGAGGATATAACCATTCTGAATAACTCTAAAAGATCATCATAAAAAAACCAACTAACACAAGAGTTTTTTCCCCTGAACTATGAAGGAAGATATGTAATAGAAAATAATAGGAGATAACATGTCTTGAGGATCTAAAACAAACAGCTTTAGTCTAGAACTCCTAAATTTTCAGGAAATGTTAAGAGAACCTGGGGTCTTTGGAGCAACCAACAATGAGATGTCCATGAACTTGGAATTCAACTGTGATTGTATTATCCCAAAGGTGGCCTTACTACTAAAATTGTAATAAGTGGACTAGAATTTTTATGTGACTCTTTTGATAAATATTTTACTTCTGGTTTTGTGTGCGTGTGTGTGTGTGTGTGTGTGTGTGTGTGTGTGTGTACACTAAGTTTAGATAAATTTCACTAATAATATCTTCATGGGATAGTCTCATTTCCATGAATTTGCTACCTGGATTCTGAGGAAGATAAATGAATATGAAAACACAAATTCTGGCTGACAGTTCAGCTAAAAGTTCACTTCCACAACCACTTCAAATTCAGTAAGCCTTGTATCCCTCCTTTCAACACTGGAAAATTCAGAGCCTGGCATATGGTTAAGTGTTTAAAAACATAATTGTTTCAGAACATAAATAATTATTATTTTGCTAATGTTTTAGGTTATCTTTCCTCTAAAATAATCCAAAACTAATTTCATTATATAAAAACTATGTAACAACATCACAAAAAATTTTTGGAAAATAAAAAAACGAGAAACCCTTCATAATTTTGTTTAGAAAACAAAAATAGTGCACTTTTATTATTTGAATGCCATTTTTGTATACAACTCTTTCTAGTGTTGGAGAGATAACACAGTAATACTTTCTATTTCCAGTTTCTCATTTTGTGACTTTCTTTCTAATATTATCACTTAAGTTTTGTATTATGCTCTAATGAATATTAACACTGTTTATTTTACCATTGCCAAGAATTCTGCCATGGATAGATATGTCCTTAGCTTTTCATACCTGCACTGGTTTTTCCATTGGATATATTTACAGAAGTGGAATTATTAGATTACAATGTGTAAAAATTTATATGATTAATGACAAGTAACACAATTATTTTTAAAATGTTATATATTATTCATCAGCAAAGCAAATGAAAATGAAAACAAAATCTCAATTTCATAGCAACTTCACAGGACTGAAAATTACTTAAACTTTCCTTACTGATGTAATTGGGAAAAAATGCACTTTGCTATTATAACTCTATTTCTTTGGTTAGTATAAAGTATTTGTTATTATAAGTTATCTTTTGTCTAGGGTAATTTATATGGGTGGGTGATGTGTGTGTTTACAAGAATAGTTAATTATATAATAGTTATTATTCATAGTTAAGAGGTTTGTACGTATCACTTCACTTAATCTTTACAAAACCCTTTGACAAAGCACTTTTTAAACTCATAGAGACACTTAGACTTAGGGATGTAAAGTCACATACTTCATACATTTGCAGCTCAGGTAATTCAAAAGTATCCAAATATAGAGGATGGGATGGGAGTTATGAGTAAGGACACCTAAACTGAGTGAGACTAGTTGATTCCTCATGGAGTCCCAGATGTCTCCTGATGACTTTTATCATTTTGTTGCATTTGGTGTGTTTGTTAATTTCATTGTTTTAAAATTCCTGTATACTCTACAATCATTTCTTGAAACAGGCATGTCATTTGATATTTTAAAGAAACCAATATACAAATTCTCTTTACCCTCAGAACCAATACTGTAATAATCTATCATACCTTCTAGGTGGCAGAAACCTTAGGGATAGTTAAAGGTCAATGTAGTTATGGATTTTCAGTTGAGTAACTTCAGAACAAACAGTTGAAGTGATTGGTCCAAATCTCATTAAGTGACAGAGCTGTGACATTTTGTTACCCCGCATTTCTTTTGTTAGCTTGCTATTGATTCTTCTTTGTATGGAAATGTGTGCTTTGATGATGTAAAACATTAAAGTCAGAATCCCTTTTCTATGATATGAATTGAATTTTATACACTTTTCTAAAAATGCTGCTAACTTTGCATTATTCTATGGCCTCACCTGCACATTAAATCCTCATACAGAGGCAGAATGTGGGAGTGTAACACATGTTTCCAAGGATACAATTAACCCCATTCCTATTTGTACTGCATGTCACATGGTCACATTAAAAGATTTTATTGTTTTGCAGATAAAGATTGTTTGAGGCATCCGATGTTCATCTTGAATTATTCATGAAATATCATTATTTATTCATTAGTTCCTGAGCAATCTTGCTTAGCACAAGTACCTATACTCTTTTGTTGCTTATATGATGTGTTAGGATATTAGCCTTATAGGAGATGTACTATATTATAGGGCAGCATCTAAACATTTAACATGGCATGGACACTTAGAGACAAGACTCACTGGTAAGGAATATATAAAGGATGTAAGATATGGGATGTTGATCATAAAAAATGTCAAATATTTTTGCACTAATGGGCAATTGTTCAAATGCTAGTGTCTCACATTTAACAGTGCTTATTTAAAATCTAATATTGGATTCTCTGGAAGGGCTAGTGAAACTCAAAATATTAATTTCAGACAATGAGAGAATTCAAAAGCTTAACTTGGAACATATTAAATGCTCTTAAATAATGTTTTATCAACCTGTTGACTTGAAAGTGACATAGGAACTTTTGGGGGAAAGTATAAAATGGAGTTTTATGAAGGATCATATACCAAGAAATGGTCTGCATGAACGAGATATTAAGCACTGAGAAGGAAAAGGATACAAACAGAAATATAGGAAAAATGAGATGGGGGGGCACCTGGGTGGCTCAGTCCTTAAGCATCTGCCTTCGGCTCAGGTCATGGTCCCAGAGTCTGGGATCGAGCCCTACATTGGTCTCCCTACTCTGTGGGAAGCCTGCTTCTCTCTCACTCTCCCTGCTTGTGTTCCCTCTCTAGCTGTGTTTCTCTCTGTCAAATAAATAAATAAAATCTAAAAAAAAAAAAAATGAGATGGAAGGAGGCTGATAAAGATGTTTATGAGTTAGAAGATACCCCCATTTATGAGAATAGGATGACTTAGGATGACTCACACAAAACCAAACCAATGTGAACACAGATGGAATAACCATATAGTATATTTTCCAAACCAATCTCCTTTAGGAGTGAAAAGGAGTGCTCTACTACTCTGGGATAACAGGCATTGAGTTGAGTAAATCAAGGCATGTCATTACACTAAATATAGAGGACTTAAATGAACTCTTACAATAAATAGTATTTCGTATTTATCATGTCACACTGGAATCTACTGAGTACTTTCAGGTTATCATACTTTAACAGAAATTAATGCTCAATAGACTGCATTTAAAGTGAAAAGTCTAGGGGAAAAAATGTAGCAAAATGCCTGAAGGAACACAAAACATTTAGCCTGGGTAAATAAAGATGTGAAATAAATAAGCTTGATAGTCATTTTTCAATAGTTGAAGGCATTTCACATTCTCTGTAGGATAAGATTTACTTGACCTACCTACATAGGATATGACTGGAAACAATGTCTGGGTGATGAATGAAATATTTCAGTAAACATAAAAAGAGATTATGATGTGGTGCCATGTTTTAGGGAGTTTGAACTGACTCAGGTTGGAATCACAGCTTGGTTGTTAATTATCTGGATGGTCTTAGTGAAGTTACGATCTGTGTCTCAGTTTTTTCATACCAGGGGAGTGATTGCTCTAAGGCTATTCATGTACGTTTTCTCTCATATTCCCTACTTACTAGTCATGCCAGGAAAATCATTATATAAAGAGACACAGGTAGAGCATTAACAGCCACTCTTGGCTAACAAGATGCCACTGAGGTATCTCTCTCTAATTACAGTTTTCAACATACCTCCTTAGAGCTGGACACATTGCTTTTCCTTTAAGGTTTTACCCCATATGTAGGTAAATGGTCTTATCTGATATAGGCTAGACATTTATGTAAAACTTGAGTAAGGGGTAGATGTTAAAACAAGTCAGGGGAAATAACATAAAACAATGTAATCTAGTTTTTAGCAAATTGGATATAGGTTGAAATTGGAATCCTATAGTAAAAAATCCTTAGTCTTCCTTCATTGGACAAATGTTATCTTTAACAAGACTAGGTCTGCTTTTGGAAGTGTGCCTCTATCCTCTAAGCTCAAAGAAAGGGTCATTATTTCAATATATTTTAGGCAGGTTTTTACAAACCTTTTCAACTAAGTATCTGTGATAGAGCAAGAAACTAATAGGGCTATGTGTGTGTGTAAGCATGTGTGCACATGCAAACTTTGCGGAAGGATTATATGTAAGATTATGTGTGCTTGTGACTATGTTTTATCGCATTGAACTGGTCTATCAAAAGCACATTTCTTTGGGCTTTAAGTTTTCTTTGAAATCCTTAAAAATATTGTATGTACTCTATACCTATCTTATTTTCAAATAGATATAATTATATGAAATAATGAGTATATAAAAAGTTGATGATGCAGGAAAATGCAGTTTCCCCCCTCCCACAGAATTTCATATAAATAATCCTTACCGCTTGCATCGTATCTGTTTAGTCAGTTAGGGCTGCTGTAGTAGAACACCACAGACAAAGTAGTATATGAGTGACAGTTCTCACAGTTTGGAAGGCTGCGAAGTCCAAGATCAAGGCACCAGCTGATGGAGTGTCTACCAAGAGTTCATACCCTGGTTCATAATCAACTGATTTCTTACTGTGTTCCTCACATGGCAGAAGTAATGAGGTTGCTCTCTAAGCTCTCTTTTAAAAGGGCACTGAGCCCATTCATAAAGGCTCTACCCTCAGGACATAATCACCTCCTAAACAGCTCATCTACAAAAAACCTTATATTCTGATCCTCTTGGTCAAGTAATCTCAAAAATCTAATCTAGAAGTATACCCTTTATTCCTGCCAATACATTCCAGTCATATCTTTTAATTCTTTAAAGAATAGTCTTTATGGTCCTTTATCATGCCCAGCACATACTCAACCAAATTATGTTGGGATTTAATCCTATTTTTTGCCTGGCCACCATGACAGCAGGCAAGAACAGTTTCTGAGCAGACTGTCTTTTACCTGTGGAAGAGGACTGCTGCAGCATCTTCTAGTTCAGTGAAGTACTAAGTCATACTAGGGAAGGGTGGACAATTTCTACAAGCCTTCAGGGTCCAGGAAAGTTCCAAAGTCAACATCCTTAGGGACATACCAACTCCTACCTCCATATATTTCAAGATATCAGATTTCCCTTACTCTTTACAAAACAGACCCATTTTGCTGAACCTTCAAATACCTCTAGAACTCTGTAGCCCTAACAAATAGGTCTTCAGTCTGCTGCTCATCTGTCTCAGCCTTCCACTACAGAAGATAATGCTCTTTGTGACTCTTACATTAACTGCTGGTTAAAAGCTCTCAATCTGTGATCATCCTCTGCAGGGCTTCAATACAATGTAGCGGTAACTAGCCAACTCCACTATCTTTGTAGGCATTGTTACTTTCATACTTTTCAACTGTTCACTTTATACCTCTCATTGCATTCCTTTTATGGGGCAATTTCCCCAAATTACTGTTGGTAATAATTTCAACAGCTGAGCCACCACATTTTGCTAGGTAATATACATGCCTTACCTACGAAGCAAAATGTCATCTTGCCTATTGAGCAGTGAATAAGTCATTCCCAAATCCCAATCTTGTAGCCTGTTTTCTCAGACTATCCCAGTAGCCGTACCAGTTGTTAATCTAGGTCTTTCAAGAAGCAGACATCAAGATGAGATTAAATATATAATAATTAAAAAGATGAAGTTAAAAAAGGCTGAGAGATCTAGCACAGCACAGTGCAAGAGAAAGGAAACGAAGGTTGAATGGAAGCATCAAGTATGCCAGGAAGTTTAAAAATGATTTAGCAAGACTTTCGGGAAAACTTTGAGCCAAAGTGCACCATTAGAAAAATTCTCCTATTTTCAAGATTGGTTCTGTTATCACAGATCCTCATTGTGTTTAATTACCGGCCAGTAAGAACCGTGACTGGTGTAAAGCTGGCCTTGTTGGAAATGAGGCAGTGGATTTAGAGTGCTGCAATTAAAACCTTAGGCAATAATTCTCACTGGCAGTTGGTGTCTGAAGGCAGTCTCACACTGCCACGCTATACAGGGTATCATCAATTCAAGTTTAGCAATTTATTTTTTTAATTGATCAGGTTGTATTTATTATAGAGGTATGAAGGTATTTGAACACCAGATAATCTATTAACATATTTAATTAATTTAATAAATTAAAGAAATAAATCGATTGTGCCAACATTTCTTGTATATAATATACACTAAAAGAACAAAAAAATGAATATACATGGAAAGTAATCATCTTATATGTCATTTCCATAGATGGTTAAGATTGTCTATATAAAGCAGATAGATTACTAGAATAGTAGTAGTTAGACTCAATTACTAATAAGAAATTTTCACTCCAAAGACATTTTTACAAAAATAGCTCAAATAATCCTAAATTTTGTATTGAACTTCAAAAACTTTAAATAGAGTAACCTTAAGAAAGAAGAATAAAGCTGGGGGCATCACACTCTCTGATTTTTTTTTTTTAATGTTTCCTCAGTGGGATGAAATAAGGCTCTGATGGCAGTTAGAAGTGATTTATCATTCCATATAGTCCATATAATACTGTATTTTAATAAAAAGCCTTAAATGACTTTAGCTAAAGGAGTGGGTAATAAGGGGATTTCATGACCTGTGAGAGAGCCAGGTGAGGCAATTATTTTAAGTCAACAATTTGATGGCATCTCTCAGGTAACATCTCCAAGGTGGCTTCTCTTCTACTTATTCCAGCACACCCTCCCTGATTTTAAGTTATGTTATGAAGTTATGGTAATCCAAAGAGTAAGGTGTTACATTATAAATAAACAAACAAACAAACAAACAAACAAGCAAACAGGGCGCCTGGGTTCAGTGGGTTAAGCCTCTGCCTAGGCTCAGGTCATGATCTCGGAATCCTGGGATGGAGGCCAGCATAGGGCATTGGGCTCTCTGCTCAGCAGGGAGTCTGCTTCCTCCTCTCTCTGCCTGCCTCTCTGCCTACTTGTGATCTCTCTGTCAAATATATAAATAAAATCTTTCTAAAAAAATTTTTAAAATGTTAAAAAAAACCCACAAAGAACGAAGAACAATGGAACAGAACAGAGATCCAGAAATAAACCCATGCATATATGGTCAATTAATTTATGACAATGGGTCCAAGAACATTCAATGGGGAAAAGAAAGTTTCTTCAATAAATAGTGTTGGGTAAACTAGACAGCTACATGCAAAAGAATGAAACTAGACTACCTTCTTACCCTATACACAAAAATTAATTCAAAATGAATTAAAGACTTGAATGTAAGACCTAAAACCACAGAACTCCTAGAAGAAATCATGGTTAGTAAGGTCCTTGACATCAGTCATGATGAGAATTTTTTGGATTTGACTCTTTAAAAGCAAAGGCAACAAAAGCAAAAATAAACAAGTCGAACTACATCAAACTAAAGAGATTCTGCACAGCAAAGGAAATCACTAACAAAATGAAAAAGCAAACTGCATAATGAGTGAAAATATTTGCAAATCATGTATGTGATGAGTTAATATACTAAATATATAAAGAACTCATGCAACTCAATAGCCAAATAAAAACACAAACAAACAAAGAATCTGTTTTAAAAATAGGCAGAGGGACTGAATAGACATTTTTCCAAAGAAGACATACAGATGGCCAACATGATCTCAGGATCCTGGGATTGAGCCCCACATCAGTCTCCCTGCTTGGTGGGGAGCCTGCTTCTCCCTCTCCTTCTACTGCTCCCCCTCCTTAATTGAAACTATACACAGGAAATAAATACTAAAAATAAATGCAAAAACTTTTATAAAGAAAATTTTACTTTTATGGAAAGATAAGAAGACCTAAATAAGTAGGAAAGGGAAACCATGCTCACAAATAGAAATAATTCATATTACTATATTTCTCAAACTAATCTCAAAATTAAATGTATGCTCAATCAAAATTACAATAGATTTTTTATGAACATAGGAAAGCTAATTTTATATAAAAACAGAATAGCGTTATGAATTAATGAAACTAATATTAAAGAAAAATAAAAGTGAAGAGAATTGCTCTATTAGGTTATCATATATATTTATAAATCAATAATGGGAAAAGAGTGTGGGATTACATAGTGATACATAAATGGATCAATGATTTAGAACCAAAACCATACATATGTTGGAATTTTAAAAATTAGAGATCTTCCACTTCTAAGAAATACTAACAGGGACTGGATTTATACTCTGTTCCTAATTCAACTGTAACACTGGAAAATACATAAGAAAACCATTTTCAAACAATAAGTAATGCAGGACAATGATCCCCGAGAGATGGAAAAACAAAATGGGTTGAGCCTTTTGATTATTCAAACTTAATGCCTAAAGAAAATATCATAGAGGCAGCAGGAAAAAGACCCTGGTGGAGACTAGTAGTCTCCATAACTTGAAAAAAATTAAATTTTTGAGTCCTAATGTGCTGAAACATTCTGAATTGATAAGTCAGAGGACCAGAAGGAAGAGCTACACAAAGATATAAAGCTCTGTAGGACTATCGAAGAACACTCTTACATTTTCTTCTGAGTACTGATAAGAATTTCTGATCAGAAATTTCCTGATGCCCCAGAAATATCCATCTAAAAAGACTGGAGGAAACAATCCTTGGAGCTAATCATCAACCAACACCAGTTTGCTTTCCATCAGCTAGAATGGGAAAAACCTTGGAATTAGTGAACAACCAGGTAGTATACATAAGTATATGCCTTATTAGTGAGTTAAATGTAGCTCTAAACTACATGCTGTCCTGATCATGATCCAACAACAAACTTAAATACAAATATTGAAAGGAGCAACCAGTTTCATGTAACTTAACTGCACACCAAGAAAAAGTTAAAGAATATTTATAGGACTTTAAAAATACGCAGACCCAACAAGGTAAAATTCATAGTGTCTGGTATCAATAAAAATTTTCCAGGTGTGGAAAGAAACAGAACAATATGACCCATAATAAAGAGAACAGCTATTCAACAGAAATTATTAATTAGTAGGCAAGAGCATCAAAACAAATTATATGACTGATAGATTTAAATGCTCAAAAAAGTAAAAATTGATTATGTTAAATGTAGACATGAAATATGGAAAATCAAATGTCTACAGATGAAAAGTTAATTGAGATGAAAAACACACAGTAGAGACTAAAGAAAATAGTATTCGTGCATGCAAATGAACACAGATTTCTTTCAGGCTGGCAGTACAAGGTTTCAGCTGTTTTGTTTATCCATCTGTCTATCTATCTATCTATCTATCTATCTATCTATCTATCTATCTATCTATCTATCCATCTATATATTTTGCCATTACTATTTCCAGGACACAAAGACTTCACATTTTTTAGCAGGAGGTTCTATTGGCTGAACTTAGAGTCAGAAGGATTTTCTCATGGTTCTTGCTCCACCCTGAGTTTTTGTTCTTATTTACATGCTTATGTCACAGATGTGGTCTCTCCACTCCTTGCTTTTCCTGTGTGATACTTTGTTGTTGTTTGTTAATAGATGATTGCTCAGTTGATTGTGAGGAACAGGGACTTTTATCTGTTGCCCTGGTTCAACCTCAGTCCAGGAAGGCCTGTGTTCTTATGCCTCGAAAGGGTGGCTTTATATTTCGAAATATATGACATAACACTACATGATGTTTATTGACACATACATATATTTTAAAGTGTATAACCATATGTGAGATGGATTAACACTAAATACATGATTGTGGCATTGCAGAAAGAGGATGAAGAATAAATCTGAAGCAAGGGACACAGAATATCAATAGTAGATATAATATATTATTTCCTAAGGTGTTTAGTTATTACAAGATTATTATATTTTATGTGAACATTAGGCAAACATGATTTATATTTAATAAAATAAAAATTCCTGGCTTAGCTTTAAATTTTATTCTGGTTAGCTTTTTTTTCTTTTCTGGAATGACAGCCATCCATTATTCACAGATGCAATACTTTTTTGATACGATACTTCTTCACAAAGACCCTCAGATTTTCTAATGTGACAATTATTAAAATATAAATAAAACAACACATCCTAGCCATCTGCAAATGAAGCATACAACTGCTCCTTCTCTACAAATACTTAGGACTGTATTAAATTGAGTTCCATTGAAAGTCATAATCTCCCAAGAAGAAGGAGGAGGAGAAGGAGGAGGAGGAGGAGGAAATTATGAGTAGTTGAAAAGACTATTTGGAATACAAAACAAAAACAAAAAACAAAAACAAAAACCAGACTAAATCTAAAGACCATATATATTTGAAAAAGAATGACTTTTCCACTTGCTGGTTACATAAACTTGGGCAAGTTAATTAACTCTTTTTTTTTTTTAAGATTTTATTTATTTATTTGACAGAGAGAAACACAGCGAGAGAGGGAACACAGGCAAGGGAAGTGAGAGAGGGAGAAGCCGGCTTCCCGTCAAGCAGGCAGCCGGATGCGGGGCTCGACCCCGGGTCTCCGGAATCATGACCTGAGCGGAAGGCAGTTGCTTAACCAACTGAGCCACCCAGGCGTCCCAAGTTAATTAACTCTTAACATGTTCTTTCTTCAAATGTAAAATGAAGATAATATACCTACCTTGAAATAGGTATTAAATAAACATGACACTGTGATTATTTTTTTTTTACTTTCCATAGGAAAAAAATAAGTCCTCAACTAGTTCTATGATTTTAGAAAGATCACTTCATTTTTATATATCTAAGTTTCCTTCTTTACAACCATAATAATATTTTCTACCTACTTATATAATAAAATGAGGATAAAACAAGATAACATATAAAACTTGCTCAAAAAGGTATGTTACTATGTGAAGTTAAGTCATTAGAGTAAATGGGTACTTGCTTTCTTTCAAATAAATGAGTAGTAGAATGGAAAAGCACTGTATTGAAAGAGATTAGAGACTTACCATTCTTCACTAGTGAGGTAAGCACATAGTTACATGTATCAGCCCAAAGGAAATAAATAAATAATAATAATAATAAATTGCAAGCGAAATAACAGAAATACTACGTTTTATTGCTTTTCTGGCCTTTGTTTTTAAAAACATGATTTTATTTTTTGTGAACAGAATTGACATGTTTTTCAATTGATTGGCAGTACAATGTGTAAACAGGTCTATAATAATTAACAATCATGTGCATTGAACTGTGAAGTATAGGAAGGACTTCAAATACACTGCAAACTTACACATTTTTGAGCATCTGGAAAATTTTTTGTGTATGGACTCAGCCATAGATATAATTTAGAAGCAATATAAATACATATTTACTAAACTCCAATCACGGAATAAATACTTAATAATGTATGATAATTCTTTCACCTTGCAATCATTTCCATTATATTTAATCCCAACAGTATTTAAAGTCTATCCCACAAGATTTTTTTTTCTTTTTCTCACTTAAAGAAACTAAACTTATTCTTACAAATCCAAATTAGTGTGTTACAGAGTTTACATATTTTATTGGCCTTGCTTTGATGTTTGGCAGTTGTCCAGTAGTAGCTATTCTAACTAATCTCAATTCTATTCCATCCAAGATCATTAATGGTGGTGTTGAAAGAGTTTCATGAGGCACACCGAGGAAAGTGTTTTCATTTTTGTAAAAAAAAAAAAAAAAAAAGAGACATTTGTGATTTCACAAGATGATAGTATTGGTCCTAACATGAGCTCATAGCTTCTCCTAAATGCAAACAATGCATGTAATGACTGACTTGGATACCGTTTTTTAAAGAAGAGATAACATTTGATTGAACATTAGATCACATTTCAAACCGCTCTGACTTATCCCACTGCAGAAATAACCTGACTCTTGAGGGGAAGAATTTAGTTTAATTATCTACCACTTATGTCAGGGGAAAATTATTATGAAAAATTCGAACCTGTTTCTAAAGTTCACCATGAGGCTACAGTTGTAACAGGAAGAAAGCATTAGTGACTTGAAGCTCAACTTACTTAGTTTTCACTTTTGTGGGAATATGTGCTGAAAGTTGAGACATTTGTTAACCTTTCAACGAAATAACTGAGGTGCTGGCTTTTTGACCCTATTTGGATACCCAGAGATGGAAAGAAGAAAAATGACTTCAAATCAGAGTCCCAACATGTGAGTGTGTTTTTCTCCTTTTCCTTTTTGGTTAGTGACCCTCAGGCATCAAAAGCATAAGGTATCTTGGCCTCTTCTCTTCACAGCATGAAAGTCAGTAAAGCTTTCAACAATCTCCTGTCCTTAATAGCTTTCTTTTCTATACGCACACATAGATTTTTTTTTTCCCAAGCCCCAAAGCAGCCATTAAAAGTCACCATCATCTATCCAGTTATATAGCAGCAGACCAGAAAAAGAGCTGAAGAGAACTGTTGGTTGTTGGTGTGGAGCCAAAAATTCAAGCTTCATTTTCTGCATCTATTTCTTGAATTAATGAGAATATGTCCCCAAATAATTGCAGCTTAAGAGGACTTCCCAAGCCATCACATAAAGATATAAGGAGAGAAAGAAATACATGTGAAATGAGCTAAACAGTAACTTGATTTTCAGAATTTAAAGGTCTGTCAACAAAGATGATAAAATCTCAAAGCTCTTTTGTCCAAGATGGGTCAATCTTTCAAATTAAAGGATCATAGTGTTGAGGAATATATCTATACCTGCTAAATATATACCAGCTGCTGGTTCTGTATTATGCCTTAAACTCTATAACTTAGTTGGCTACACAGCAGCTCTTCTAAATCAGATGAATACCTACTAAGCTAAACTACCATCCATCAGGCATAAAATGAAATATGAGGGCTAAGTTTGACAATAGGGACCCTTAAATATTCATCAGATCCCCTACAGATCTGTGCTTTTGAGGTAAACCTGGCTGTATTTCTTGTCAAATTTTTGCTTGTTTTTTGGATGCTGAAATTTACATTTCCTTAAAATATGTTTCTTTTGGACTCCCCTATCTCTGAAGTCTATCTCTTCTACAGCATCATATGCAAGGCATGAATCTTACTGTATCTTATTTCCTTTGTGTATGTATGCACATATGTGTATGTGTTAGTTTGAATCTCCTTGGGAGCTTCTGAGTATAATCTAAAATCAACTTTTATACAAGGAGGGCAAGGTGACCAAGGAAAGAAGCACACCACTCCAGATAGGTGGAAGACTTGTTAAGCAAGAGAACTTACTGGTCTTGAAGCTTGCTCTGGGTGGCCATGAGACAAGCAGACTTCTACACCTGCCAGTAGAATCTTAGTTCATATACAGTACTTAACTTGGTTCAGTTATGTACCCAGTACCACATTTCTATGTCAAGGCTGTGTTCTTGAAGTCACTTCTGAGAAGAGGGAAGACAAGAGGAACACATATATCAAGGACAGGGAAAGGGGAGAGGAGCCTCTAATTGCCCGAGTCCAGCTTGTGTGTCAACTTGTGGTCATGTCTCCAAGATGACCTCTTCTAATGGTATGTCTGTTTTATTGGCCTTTCTACTATCTAAGCAAATGTGACACTGTCTGGAGCATAAGATAGGAGAAATAAGGTACTCCAAAATTTGCATGTATAGTTATTTTCCAACAATGTGATCACATTACTTTCTATTAAAAAATACATTAATTCTAAACTAGGTATTTTTATAGTGTGAATCAGTTCCTTGCCAAGTGATCAGTACTAGTATATAAGGGAGGATCTAGATTGCCCAATCCTCTGAGAAATACTACTACTCATTTCAGCCAGTATATACCAGAATCTAGTCTGATTGTCAGTACTTTTCATACTGATTGTTTAATATTGTGATCAATCTCTTAGAAATATTCATACTTCTCTAATGTTCCCAATTCCTGGGCAAATACTACTTTGTTGTTCGAAAATCCTTAGCCCATTTAACTCCAGATTGACTCAGCATCAAATATATTTGTTGAGTGGGTACAAAACAAATTTAATATTTCATCTGTATGGTGAGATTCAGGAACAATTAGTAAATATCACAAAATAGGGGCACCTGGGTGGCTCAGAGGGTTAAGCCTCTGCCTTTGGCTCAGGTCATGATCTCATCTGGCTCTCTAGTCAGCAGGGAGCCTGCTTTTCCCCCTTTCTCTCTGCCTGCCTGTCTGCCTATTTGTGATCTCTCTGTGTCAAATAAATAAATAAAATCTTTAAATAAATAAATATCACAAAAGAGAAAATTGAGAAAGGTAAAAAATTATCAAGTAGACCAATTTTAAATTTATCCCCCAAATAGGTCCAAAATTCTATATTCCAGGGAATATAACTTCATGATATATAACTATTCAGGCACAGCTACTCATCTCACCTAACATGAGATATGGATCATATGAAAGAATGCTGACTTAAAATGAAGATCTAGCCTCTTGTTTCTAAGCTATAACCTTAAGAAAGATCACACTGGAAGATTTTCATCCTCTTGGATATATGCTTTATTTTTGTGTGATTATCAGGGCTTGAGTGATATCCAGGCTGATATAAGCTACATTTTTAGAAGAAGAACAAAACTTTACATGCAGTGCAGCACTTTTTTTCTCAATTACTTTTCATCATTAAATGTATGCTCTAACCCCCTATGAAATTTAATATTCAAATATTCAAAATATTTCTTAATTAAAATATTTCCTTAATTGAAAATACTTCAATACATGAAATACCCTTAAATTTACAGAATATTTTCACATATTGAATTTCTCACAATAATAAAAGAGAAGCAAGAAATGAATTTGATGAACACAAATCCATGCATAAAGCTTAGTTTTCCTTAGGAATTATGGCTAAAAAGTAACTCTTTCTAGTATTTAAAAAAACATTACAGGAATCTAAAACCAAAATGAAAAAAAAAAACAAACAAAAAACAAATAAAAAGCAGAAACAGACCCATAAATACAGAGACTATACCGATTGTTGCCAGAGGAGAGGAGTTGAGGGGATGGGTGAAATGGGTGAAAGGGAGGAGTGGATAAAGGTTTCTAGTTATGGAAGAATAATTCATGAAATTAAAACATAGAGCATAGGGATTATAGTCAGTAGTATTGTAAAAACATTATATGGTGACAGATGATAGCTACACTTGCAGTGAACATATTTAATGAATAAACTTGTTTCATCACTATGTTGCACACTTAACAGTAATATAACATTGTATGTCAACTACACTTCAATAAAAATTAATTAGTTAATTTAAAAATAAAAATTAAAAAACAACTGAAGTCAGAGGTGCCTATATCAAATTATGATTGAAGTTGTTAATATTTAGGGATTCACTAGGCTGCTGCCTAAAATGTGTTTTCTTATTACCATTAACTTTTAAACATGTAGCATAAACATCAGAGAATAATTTTTTTAAAAAGCCATTACACACACACACACACACAAAAATCCATCATAGGAAATTACTAAATTTAACTGTTGTTTGTAAAGTTCTAATTAAAAAAAAATAATAGTAATATTGTCTATAATAAAATAAGCCCAGATCACCATGTAGAAACAAACCTACTAAGACCAAGAAACATCTCATCAAATTCTGAATTCATGTTTTCTTCAGATGCTGTAAGACTTCTCCAAAATGTCTGTTCTACTGCCTTCCATAAAGTTAGATGATAAATTTTAAAAAACCAAGCAACTAAATTCTAGGGTTTTGTTTGTTTGTTTTACATGACATATTTCAGGCACATGTCTTCACAGTACTGAACTTGAGGTAAGGTGGAAAGAAATTAGAAGAATTCCCTAGAACCAACATTTCTTGTATTCCAACCTCAATTAAAAGTTAATGAGTCTTCTTCTTAGGGAATTAGAGTTCAAATAGTGGGTTAAAAGTTCATAGATCGAACAAAGTTCAGGGGAAAACTGGAAGGCAGTCAAAAGAAAAATGGGGAAGGTGAAATAGAAAAGTCTAAAGGAAAAAGATATTCCAAAATATATTGCACACAATTGCACACACTTAGAACAAGACTTAAAACTTTCAAAAACAAAGGAAAGCGAGGTCATTCCCCATTGTCCGCCATGGCAAGCGCTATTGATAAACATTGCTTAGATGAATATCAAAAACTATTCTTTTTATTCTAGTGCTCTCTCACATTACCATGAACAGTCACCTCCTTCTGATAACATTTTAAAAGTACTTATACCAGGTCATTCAGTTGGGGGGATGAATATAACATTTTTTTGGTTTCAAAGAGGACAGGATGAAAACAAAACATAATTTCTAAGTATTCTTTGCATAGAAAAACAAACAAATAATATAAACTAATAAGTTATATTTTAAAATTTTAAACTTAAGTATCAGCACAACTCCCTGATCCTTAACTAAAAATATCTTCATTGATTGTTCTACCGAGTTGATGATGCTGGCTCCTTCTCTTTGCTATATCTTAATATTGGATCTTGACTACCTGAAGAGGAACAAAAACAGCACCATGAGTACATAAGTAGGCCTTGTGTTAAAGTGCATTGGTTCCAACTAGTGTACAAATCAAGTCAAAAGAAAATAATTATATGTGAGAAATGGCTCTAAATCCTTGTGACTGATTTTTGAATTATAATTCAGATTTCATGTATCTAGATCAGTGTATCCTCTTAAAGGATGTGGTTATACATTTTTTTTCCCCAGTTATCTTGCTATTGTTCAAATATCTCAATACCTTCTTAAGGAACTGAGATAGAGTTAATGCCAAAAACTACAATCCAAAAAATAATAATGCAGTTTCCATATTATCTCTGCCTCTCTTATCTCCCTGTCTTAAAAAACAGTAGTTGCTAGAATTATATTAATGTATTTTAAGGAAAGTCAGGTACTAATATAGCTGTTTGCTTTCTCTGACAGATTGGCTTACTGTCTTCAAATCTTCTGAATGGGCCCTCAATAAATTTTGGTCTGAAATGAATTAAACTTCAACAGACAAAATAATGAGTTCACAGCAAATGAAATAATGCTGTGAATTTCAAGACAGTATTGCATACAATAATTACCTTATGTGGTCTTAAAAGCAATCAGTGAAACTACTGTAGAGACCTTCATCTAGGTATCAAGTCAGATTTCATAAGAACTAAGTGCAAATCTAGGAAGGTTTCAGCTCTAGGACACCAAGTCATGCAGAAACAACCTGGACATGAGCAAACCCAAAAGAACCCACGTGACATCCAGAAATCTAAGGGTCACCGATTTCTAAGTCTTTATGATCAGATGTTATGAGAATGTTTTATGTAGAATTTTCAGAAATTTTATTTTGGATGTTCCACACAATATGACATGCAGACCACAGGACAGAAGGATAAAACTTATATCAAATACTTTTTTAATTGTTAGAGATTTGAAGTTTATTATTTATGAAAGCAGTGATAATCACCCATGCCCATAAGCTGATTATTACCATGGCTATCTGCAAGCTATTTTCCACTGGAACAGAGATGGCTTCCTTTCCCTCAGTTTCCAATAAGAATTTTTGTCTTTATAAGACAGAAAAATTAAACACATGGCCAGTATTAAGGAGGTATCTTGAATTCATTGACCCAATATAAAAAGAGTTATTTACAGACACGGGCAAGCCTGTGGCCTACAGCCCATTTGCTTGTGATTTGGAGGGTGGCAGCTTCTTGAATTCATCTAAATTCCAGAGAAGGTTGGCCTCTATTTACCTTAGTCTCTGCTTGGAAGAAGTATCCACTACTTAGAAGGACCCAAATATATAGGACCTATATTTACTTCTGATGTGCTGAGAGGTGGGGAATTACAAAATTTGTCCCAGGTGGAAGCAATCTGAGTTTTCAAGACATTTAAACACACTGTTAAATTCTATACAGGTAGACTATCTTTAGCTACCTCAATGCATTATCCTATTCATAAGGTTAAGCACCTTGATTTTGTTTTTTGGTTGTTCAAGTTTTAAGCTTATTTGGTCAATAAAATGGCATTTAGATCAATTACAAAAATTATAATAATTATTTAATGTAACATCCTTCATAGTTAGAAGTTAAATTTTATGTCAAAGTAAACTAAATTAGAAAAAAAAATACTGTCAGAATAAGTCAAGTATCTCAATAACTGTTAAATATTTATCTAAGGATATATTTTTACAAAGTTAAAATTTGGCATTTGGCAAATAATAATAAATTGGATAAGAGCCATATGAAAAGTATGAGTTGTTTCAGAGAACTATTTCTCTGTTTACTTAATTATTTAGACCTCTACAAACATTTTTGGAAATGCCAGATTAACTAGATATCTACAGATTAAAAAAAATATGTGTGCCACTTCAAAGTAAAGGAAGAAGTAATTTGGTTTGTCTCTTATTCAGCAATATATTTTGAATAGCATTCTATACCTGATGATCATTATCATTCAACATTTCAATATTCTGACCGATTCCAAATTTCAATTTTGTTAGCTAACTTTATAAAATTTTAAAAAAGGAAATAGGAGGGTATGAATTTGCACTGAATAGGTAAAATTTCGGTTTAGCTAGTACACCCATGGAAATTCACGTTAATTTGGAGAGAAATCCATTTGTGATATATGTTGCCATGGGTTTTAAAACTTAAGTTTGAAGTTTTAGAGATGGAGTAAAGACTAGAAAAGACCTCATATTTTAAACGAAGTGAATGCCCTGTTTTTTCTAGTTCAAGGCTACTATTAATTTCATTGCTTCTAATAGACCCAGAAGGAAACTACTATCTAAAGGAAAGTATAAAAAACATTCATCTCCAATACATACGCAATGAAGTAAGCTGAATAATCAGCATAAGGAAAGCTCATACTACCTACAAATATCATTGAAACTCCAGTTAATCAAGGCATCAAGGTAATTAAAGCATTTATACCAGTTTTATTGAAAGTAAATCAGTTTATCATATACTCAAATGTATGCACAACTTTCTCATAGAGATTTTTTTTCTTGGTCTTCTGTAGTTTTTTTATAGAGTATCTCCTGCCCTCTTTAGTCCAGATTTTATAACTACATTTAGGAAAGCGATCTAACTCTACAGCATTAATTCTGACTTCAGCTTCTCCCATTGCTTGGTGAAAATAGGTCATTATTAGCCATTTCTGGCAGAAAGAGTTGACAGGAAACAGGACAGGAAATGATATAATGATTCCAGAATTGTAGATTTCCCCTATGCCCTGCTGTTTGGGGAATGACCTTACAGTTAACCAGGAAATTGGGAGGTGGTACTGAACCTCAGACACTCATACTATTGAGCTCCTTTTTTGTCCCTTGTTCCTCTTCACTTAAAGAAATAGATTAAAATTCTAGGATCCACAGACACAAAAATAAATTTAACAAAATATCTGCCTGTTAAGTCATATATATTTCTAAATTTTTGAGCAGACTATTCAAAGCACAAATTGATATTCAGTTAGCTAATAGAAGCAGAGCATATAAACCACCTAAATATTAAAACAGCAAACTTCTAAATGCTGGACTTTAAATATTTTCTCATTAAAAGGCAACTTTGCTGCTATTTATTATTAAATACATGGTTTTTTATTTACAGTTAAATCACTATGTTTTAAAACTGCTTTTTTATATGTGTGTTTTTATATGCCACATAATGATAAATGGCATTAATATGTGGTCCATTCCTCATTTTTGTCCCTAAGATAGACGATATCTCCTGGATGAAATATACACAATAAAAATGACATCACTTAAGCTCACACAAACACATAGGCACAAAGATACATAGCATAATATGTAAACTCCTCCATTTAAAATTGTAGGCAAATATAGTGTCAGTGAATTCCATTTGTACTCTTTGTGTTCTTTAAGGTTACCTTGTATCTTTAAAAACAGATATCCAATTTAGGACCTCACCTAAGACAATTAATTGCTCCATAGACAAAAACTGCAGAATCCAATACACAGGTCTGATGTTCACAATGCGATCTAAACCCTTTTTGTTTCTCCAGTATGGTATCAAGCCCATTAATATTTTAAAAAACTTAACTATTTTATTTACATTCCTTTAGTCATTAACTTCAACCTGTTTTAAATTTATGTCACTGGAGGATCGAGAATAACAAAGCTGTACAAATTTAACAATTAGGCTTACCATGTAATTGCTTAGAATAAACATACTGATTAGTCAAATCACTATTAAATTTTAATCAATGTGAGTGGGTGTTTCTATTTTTGATTGGGGTTCCACATGGATTTTCTAAGCATCTCCTTTTTGTTCATGAAGTTGATATTTTTTTTCTCTTAATATTATGTCTAATGGATTGTATCTCAATCTTACATAATGCACTGTTAGTGAAGAATCAGATATTTTTCTTTAATATGAGCTTTAGTTTAATGATTTTAATGACATATTTTTATTTTCTAAATTTATTTTGTCGTGGTGTTTAAACAAAGGTATGTATACATATTAAAATGTGACAGTCTGTTATAATGATATTTTCAAAATACTGAATTTCATTTTATGCAAATATTTTGTGTTACTTTAGGTAAAAAATGACTTTTTTTAAAAGGAGTAATGCTAATTATTTGGAAAATAAGCATTTATTTTTGAAAAGAGAAAGTATGCTGTGATTTCATCCACAAAAATGTATCAGAAGATAAGAATAACATCTAAGCACTCCTAAAATTTAAAAAGCAAGTGATTTTTTTCCAGATTTAATTTCATTAAATAGGCATATGAATGTAGTGGAGTTTTTTTTGGGGGGTGGGGAAGTGGCTTGACAATCTTCCTATCAGAAACAACAAACTAACATAAAATATTTTCTGTGTTTAATATTCTGCAGACATCACTTCCTTGTATTTCTTTAATGAATGTTTATGAATTCTTCAGGTGTATTGAGATGAACACCTCATTTCCTATATATTCTCTTATGCCATCATTGTGAGAACATTATCCCTGCAGTGAAATGTTCAGAACTACTCAGTCTCTTTTAGCATTCTCTGCTAATTCAGTATAGTCTACCAGGGGACAGGTAGAATGGCTTTTGGAGTAACTGGCTCTATCATAAATACAATCAATTCTGTGAAACAAGATTATTTTTTTCAGAAATGTATTTGGTTAAAACTGAAATAAAAGAATAAACATACAAACATTACATTTATGAAAATGAATAAAATGTTTCCTCTGAATCACAGGAATCATATTTTTTAAATGCAAACTTTGTGTTTTTCTTCTTTTATAGCACAACCAGTTTTGAATATGGCATTACTTTGAAACTTATCAAAATAAAACTAGTGAAATGATACTTTCCTCCTTTGTTGTTCAATGTATAGTTTATGCTCCACAATTTCCATTTAGTTTCTTTTTCTTAATTAAATAATTACTCTACTTTTTGAAAAGTTACAGCTGTAATATGCAACTGTGTAAAACTTTAGATAACTAAATGCAATTCTACTGTAATTTACCATTTGCATGGGAACAATAGAAATCTCTCTCTGTTTCTCTTTTAATATAGTGATGACAACGTTGTAAAGTTGTATTACTTACCAAAGTTAAGGACAAGTTTAAACATGCTGTTTGCTTTTTTGTTTGGATCATTAAATGGTTAATCCTAACAAGTATGGGGGGAGGAAAAGAAATTAACTAAAGTAAGGCCCTTGTGATACAATGACACTTGCTCTATGCTCTTACAGAGAAAAAACATGATGATAAAACAGCACAAAGTAGAGTGTTATGAATTTTATTAATGACTAGGAGACAGTGTGCAAAACATCAAAGGTCTGTGGAAAAGATTAATGACCCCGTGTGAGACTGTTTAATTACCTCCAGCTAATTAGATTCTTGACCAAATTTTTAATATCTGCATTCCTTCTACAGCCTAATTGAGATTCCACATTATTTATCAATCTTTCAAAAAGCCCTTAGTGGGCTGCTTTCTGAGTTTTTCCCTTTGCACTTTGACTCCATTTATGGTCAATTATTAAATAAATAGCAAAGTAACTATTCTCCACAAATTGTATATGCAGAACACTTTATGCCTGTTTATTTTGACTAGGGGACTATCATTGGCATCTTTATACATAATGAAGCACTCCAACTAATAAACTGACTAACTCCACTGTAAACAACGTGGATAATATTTTTGTTATCTGCACTGTCTGTGCTCAGAACTTCTCACGTGGTTTCTGTAAATTAGTCTTTGCAATAGTCAGTTAATCCTTATTTCAGTTTACCTTAGTCAGGGCCCAGAGACTCATGGAATGTCATCATACAAACTAGAAAGAACAAGTCAATCAATTCTTCTTTCTTTTTTTTTTTTGTACATTTTGATTGTATTTCAGTGTTCAGAACATCCTAATTGCACAACAATTTACATTAACAAATACCAAGCAGTTATTTCTGAGATCCTGGAAATTCAAATGCAGTTTGTTAGATATACATACAATACAATATATATTTTGTTTTCTATCTACTTATGTCATTTCTGAAGAAGAAACACTTGATATAGCACCACAATTGAATAAAAAGACACTGTTATGGAATACCTACAAGTCATCTAGAAAATACTAATGACATGGATTGTCCTTGACACACGTTGAGCAAAACAGGAAGTCCAAACTCCTCAGGGACCAGCTGAGTCATCTTTGTCCAAACAACTCCTTTTTCTTAATGATGCATAAAATCTTAGCTTTTAAATCCAAGTATTTTAAATAGGATAAATTCATTAGCATGTTATGTCAAATATTACTCTATCATTCATGTACTTACAGAACCAATGAAAGGAAAATAAAAACTACTGTAATGCAAACAGATTGATAAAGTCAATCCATATCAAAATGTGAATCTAATAATATGACACTATTGAGGGATTCCATGTGTATTTCATCTCTGTTTATAAAACCTGTAAAACATAAACTGGGCTTTACAATGTATAGAAATCTTCTACTATTAATAATCATTATGTTCTGTATGTTTCTTAATATTGCCCTTATGTTCAAAGAAAAACAATAAAAAAACAATCATAGATTCATACCACATTTATAAAAAGGACAGGGTAATTTACTAGTTTTTTTTTTTTTTTCAAAGGAGTTGTAACTCCTCCATTAAATATGTAAGGATAACCAGAAGGGTCATTCACACTTTTTCTCACCCTCTACACTTGATACAATGCATTGTGCTCAATGTTCCATTTATTCACATTGTTGATCATCTTTAAAATGAGGAAAAAAAGGGGGGCTTGGGTGGCTCTATCAGTAAGCATCCGACTCTAGATTTTGGCTCAGGTCATGATCAGGGTCCTTTAGATCAAGGCCCTGTGTCTTGGGCTCTATGCTGGGCTTGGAGCCTGATTAAGATTCTTGGAGCCTGATTAAGATTCTTTCTCTTCCTCTGTCACTCTGTACCCTGCACATGCACTCTCTCAAATAAATAAATAAATAAATAAATAAATAAATAAATAAATAAATAAATAAATAAATAAAGTGAGGGGGAAAATGACAGGATGATTTCTAAGGTCTTTCCCAGTTCTTAAGTCCTTTGATTTCAAAGGAGTCTCACATCTCTACAACTCAGATACTTCCTTCAAGTATCCTTGCAGGTTTCACATCAATGGCTAGACTTAGAAATCCTCTAATAACTTCATGTTAGACCTGCTTTAAACTCACGACAAAGATTCACATTTCGGTTAGATCAAAATTAAAAAAATAATGAAAGGAGAAATCAGCTCTTAATGAAATTTTATGGAGGTGAAAACCAAAGTAAGGAGCATGTCATGTTCTTCTAGGAGATAGGGCCCACAGTGGTGAAATTAGCAAAACCCAAGAATGATAGACTGCATGACCTAAACAGCATGAGGCATAGATAATCTTCCCACAGCGCCTAAAGAGCTGTAAGATCTGAACCCAGATGTAGACCAATGAGTGAACAGTCAGCAGGCCAAAAATTTACATCAGTTAAGTCTCTGAATCCCAGTACACCTTCATCCTGAAATCACCAGCAGACAGAGGGGCAAAAGGAGAGGGTCAGACAGACTCCCTGCTTAGCTGGGAGCCTTACAAGGGGCTAGATCCCAGGACCCTGAGATCACAACCTGAATTGAAGGCAGACACTTACCTGACTGAGTCACCCAGGCGCCCCTAGATTTTTATATTTTTAAAAATCAAAGCAAACGGCACTTGGCCAGCAACAAAGTTCAGATAATTTTGACACGACAACAAAGATAAAAGCTCCTTTCCTCAATCTGACATCCTTGTGGAAAAAAACCTATGGCCCGGCCCACTTCATGACTAAATCAGATCCTCTACGCCAACTTCCAGATCATTATGGGACTCCCTTTCACAGCATCTTCCTAGATGTTCTTTTCAGAGCATCACCTCCCAAGAGTTAGGCCACTTCAAGCTACATTTTCACACATCGTTAGTTATAATTCTACTATTTGTGTTTATTTCTTGTGCAGTAATTATTTAAGCACTCTAAATTTCTCCATATAATTGTTATAATTATAAATTCTTATAATCATGTTCTCAAAACCTGAAGGAATAATTTCTCACCATTAGCTTTCTAGCAGCCATGCTTTTGCTCCATACTAAACTACTCTCTAGTTTATAGGGAATATCAATAGATTTTGGGGAGAATTAGACTGAAAGCCTTAGCAAGATTTATTTTCTACCATTTGGTGCAAATTTCAAAAGGTAAACATCAATAAAATCACCTAAATATGAAGTTCCTGAGAAATTAGTACTTTTATACATTGTTGCTAAAACTATTATATTGAGCAATTACTTAATATATAATATGAACTTGAAAATTTCCATGTTCTTTGGCCCAATATTTCCATTGATAAAATTCAATGCAAGAAGAAGCGGGGGGAGAAGAGTAGGAGAAAAAGAAGAGGAGGAGAAAGGGGATGACAAAGAAAAGGAGAAATAGGGAGAGGAGGAAGGGGAGAAAGAAGAGGGAAAAGAAAGTTCAAATGATATCAAAATCATAAAAATGTACATTTCTATTTTTTAATGTTTATTTCTAAATACTGCAGTGGAGTATTATAATGTTAAAATAAAATACCATGAAAATATTACATAATAGTAAGAAATTATTCTAGTTGTCATGATAAATAAAAAGAAAAGCATACAATCCTATATGTAAACATGACTCTATATGTTAGAAATACAAATAGAATAGGGGCTCCTGGCTGGCTCAGTCTATAGAGCATGTGACTCTTGACCTCAGGGTTGGGTGTTCAAATCCCATGTTGGGTGTAGAGGTTACATAAAAATAAATTATTAAAAAAATACAAATAGAATGTACACACCTACAAGTCCATATGTTTTGTTTATTTTCAGGGGGAACAAAGGTTTCACAGTGCATGTATCAAATAGACACACTTCTTTAAAAATAATTAAATACAACTTATTAAATATTTAAGTTTAACTTATCTAACAACTTGTTATATACTTTTAATCCATGGGAAAAATTGATAGGCCTATACAAGCTATTTATTAGTCTGGAATTGAAATGTTTAGAAATATTTATTTTTTCAGCAGATTTTGTAATGTTTGAACTGCTTATAATAAATATCTACTCATAACCATAAAAATACATATTTATGGGTAGAAAACTTAAGGTGGGAAAGAAGGAACAATAAAATGTTACAGAGGATTTTTTGTGGGTCTAATATGACCACACATTGTTTTATAACTACAAAAACATAAAATAAATTTGAATTAGAATAAAATTATCCAAATAAACATGGCAAATGAATTTATGGATTAAAATCTAACTTTAGATAAAATGCTAAAAAAACCTTTAAGTAATAAATTACATATTCATTAATACCTAAAATATAACACTAAAATAAAGATTTTTTTTTCTGAGAATGTTATATGTAACTTTTAAAGATTTCATACCAGTAAGTTGTGCACTTCCAAAACGCTAGTCAATCAAATCTGGAAAGAAGTGCTTATGGATATATAGAACAGTCAGACAAGTTTAGATCTTTTTCAAGACTTGCTGTAAGTGACAGAACACTGAATGTAAATTACTCCTAAAATATGAAGTGTTCTCTTCATTTTAAATTGCTCTAGATCATGCCTGTCCAAGTTATCAATTTTCCTATATTTTCCCTTAAAATACATCTAAAACACGAAAATGCACCTTTGCAACAAAGCAGATACTGAGTTTCGATCCCTGATGTTGATATTACTATTTAAAGGACTCAGAGGAAGATAACATGTGTGCAAGGGAGTGTGTAATATGCCAAATTTTCACTGGTTGTTATATTCCATGGAACAAATCTTCAATTCTATAAATAGAACACAAAACCTTAATCAATAAACTTGATAAAATGCATGTCAGTTATTTTATACTATGTGCTCTCCAGTTTGGATAATTGCTACTACCTGTAACCTAAACCATTAACCTCTCAACCTTAGTAAATTGAGATTTCTTAGCAAAAAAACACACTATCAAAAGGAAGCCACAATTTCAACAGGAGAGAGAGAGCAGTTTGTTAATCAAGAGTCTGCACCACACTGCATTTGAGAGTTCATGAAAAATTGTGTTGGCGTTTTGTATTTTCTTTCAAAAACAGCTTCTTATAAGCTCCTAAATGGGCTCTCCTTATCCCCAGCCATGAAAAACAGCAGCATTTCCAACTTTTCACCTTTCAACCAATGTGTCCCTGCAGTATTCACAGTACTAATGAAAGAGATTCTTGACAATGTCACTGTGGACCACCCCAGAAGTGGAGTCCTGCCAATGTAAACCATTATTACAGTACTGACCGCTCATCTCTTGCTGTGAGGTCATTCAGAAACTTCCCCTGCTTCCCTATTGCTCACACTGTCTCTGAAGAGTGACATCCTCCCTTGAACCACAGACATTGAGGCAAAGCCCCCTGCTACTGATTCCCATCCAGATCACTATGGACAACATCCACACTTTGATGCTACTGAATGGACTTTCTTTCTTTCAGGGGAGAATCAAAGAACATTCAAAGAAAAACAACTTGGTAATGACAAAGAAATGCCCACAGACTGGTGCAGTCCTTGCTTTGGAATTTTCCTCACATCCCGAGCTTGTAACAAGCAATGAAGTTTCTTGAGCATAATTATTTAATAATAAAAGCACCAAATAATATAAGAGCTATGTTTTTGCCAGAATCACATTTAACTTCTGGGAATGAAAATGATTTGGATACAAATTTAGTCTACAGTGACTGACATGGGAGGGTTTAAATAATATGGATTATAGGAATGAGGACTATTAGTCTCTATTAAATAACTGTGATCTGTCACACACAATTTGTGTGAGGAGCACAGAAAGTTTAGGTTGCAATATTTTGAGAAATTCCAATACAAAGATAGGGAACACAGATAAGCATTCAATATTGCTGAAAAACAATTCACCTAATTACTTTTCCCTAAAACAGCTACCAAGTATCAGACCTGTTCACCTAAGTGTCCAGACCATGCCAGGTTGCCCTTACGAAGTCAGAGAACAGTGTACTCTCAGACTTTAATCAAAGTGCCTTCCCTCTCTGCCCTATTGGAGAACTTAGTCCTTCATACTCTCATCTTATGCCTTTGCCTTTAGTTTCCTGTCCTTATTAATTGAGAGTACAATCCCACGGATGAAGGCTGTCCACGTCACTCATCTGCTAAGAGATCGATTCAGTTTAGGTTCGGCAATTCTTTATATTCCATCTAAAGGGGATAACCATTATGGCCTTGGATGGAATGATTCACTAAAGGGTATATTATAAGGAGAATAAAAATATTTTGTCCTTGACCTCATGGAAATAATCAGTACATAGGAAAAATGCAAAGTATAAAGAGATAAATAAGATGCAATGGGAAGAGCATTGATCCAAATTATGAATAATTATTTCTGTCTGTAATTGGAAAAGAATTCAACAAGGAAGATGATGCACAAAAAGAGTTTTAATAGATAAATAGGAGGGGCTTTTTTCTTTTCTCTTTTTAAGTAGTTATCTAATGGAGAAAGTGAATGGTGAGTATTTCAACGTGGAAGGATGGCCAGCAGCACATGCTAACGTACAAAAATATGGAGGGAAAAATGCCTAGCGAGCCCTGGATGCAGTGATGTGCAGGCAAATGTTTAACAATCAGCTCTTTGGAAACAAACAAATAAAAATCATTAATCAGTGAGTACAGAGTTGAGAAAAGACACCCTTTGCTCTTCTGAGCCATTAAGGACCAGCTCCGGCACAGCAGCAGAGGGGGGCAATATGGTAGGTGCCCAATCTCCTTTATACAAGATATAAACATACCTGAACATTTATGAAAATACTTAATTTCACCAAGTAGTAATTCTAAATTTTTAGGTCTTTTTTTCGTTTTGTTTTTTGGCAGGGGGTAGCTTCCCTTAAGCATCAAAATGTGTTTTCTCAGTCTTAGTGTTTAAAAAAATATATATATATTTATTTTTTAATTTTATATATATAAAATATATTTTATTTTATATATATATATATATATTTTTGTACTTTGTTCTGGACTGAAGAAAATAAAATCAAGCTTATTAAAAGTATTATGTTAAGAGTTACTAGAACCGCCACTTCAGGTCAAAAACATTAAAATCCATGACTATAGGACAGAAGTTTCTGACAACTGTTGCAAGGCTAAAGCCTTATTTCCAGATTCAGGACTTTTTCACTAATATGAATAGTAAAGGTGTCCTAAATATTAATTCCCTGATAAGGAGACTTCTGGCGTCTGGGTAGAAATACTATAAATAAATAGACTTTTTATCTGATGTAAGCTCCAAAATATTGGTTAGCTTTTTCATGTTTGAAAGAAGCAAAAGCAACAACAAAACGTCTGCCATTATTTTACTAATAGAAATAAAACAGCTACCAAAAATGATGACTTATTTAAGTAAATTGCTCATCTCATTAATGCAGGAGCCTCACACAAAATCTTTATAGTGTCTAGCGGTTCATATAAATGAATACAATAGTGCCAACTGAAATATAGCAAAATAAAATAGTGTACCAAGGACTATGGCGAACTGGAGGACTCACCTTGTATACAAGGACTGTAGCCAAAAGAGTGCTATCACTCATGCACTGTTGACATGGAATATAGGCCCCTTTAAGAAAAACTAGGATTTCACTTAAAATTTTCTGATTCCTAAAGGTTGGCAAGTATTTCCTATTTTAAACACACTGTGTGGGCCAAACAAAACATGTCAGTGGGCAGGGTTTTGCCTGTTAGTCACCAGCTCGAGACCTTTGCTTTCATCCACTCTAAACAGTGCAATGTGGTTTGTATTATGTGGTCTTGGCGGGCAGGTAGTATGTGGGGCTAACGTGCCTGGATTTATTGTACTTATTAATTACTTTATATCCTGCCTTGTTCCCAGATGTATGTGAGATAGCTATTAAAAACTCATACAATAATATGATAGTGTAATTGAGGTGAAGGGAGAAAGGACTAAAATATAAGAAGAGTCCTAAGGAGAGGTAATACAAAGCAACAAAGGACATAAAGTGCAAAATTATTTAAGATGAGATAACAGTGCTTCACTGAACTTCATAGCAGCCAAAGCAAAGAGTAGGAAAAAAAAAACACTAAGAAAAAAAAACCCAAATTTATTTAAGTCATGTATGAAGTAAAGTATGTAAGACAAGAGAAATGCAGTTTTACAAAAGACTGAGGGAAGGAAAAATTTCTGCCAGGAGTCTTTATATTTTCTAGCAGTAGAAGAACTTTTCACACAAATCATCTGGTCATCTCATCTCCAGTAATTGGGGGCAGTGAAATTATAGTCAATGCATAATGTACAGCATTAACACACTATTTTTAAGGGTCTTTGTCAAAGAATACTAACCCTTCCTTCCTGACCATACAGATATACAGAGGAAACTATCCCTCCCCCACCAAAGGATTCATCCCTCCTTAGTACCAGTAAACACTGTGGCCAACTTCAGTTAAAGGCTGGACAGTTCTCAAAATTAATTCCATTTAACATTTATTGAACACCCACAATATGTCAAATATGTTGCTAAGTACTTGGTAATTCACAAAGATAAATAGAAAAGGAAAAAAAAAGTTACCTGTTCTTAATAAACTCCCCTTCTTGAAAAGGAAACAGTTTTTGAAACAATTATAAGACGGTATCCTAACTCACATTAAAAGAATATATACAGGTGGAGCCTGGGTGGCTCAGTTGGTTGGGCGACTGCCTGCGGCTCAGGTCATGATCCCAGAGACCCGGGATCGAGCCCCACATCGGGCTCCCTTCTCGGCAGGAAGCCTGCTTCTCCCTCTCTCACTCCCCTGCTTGTGTTCCCTCTCTAGCTGTGTTTCTCTCTGTCAAATAAATAAAATATTTAAAAAAAATAAAGAAAGAAAGAATATATACAAAGCCCAGCTGTAACAGAAAAGACCATGATTATATCTCTTGGATGTATGAGAAAATGCTCCCAAGATTATTTTAAATGATGACTAGAAGTTTGCAGATGTCTTTGGGAAGGGTGAGAGGCCTTCTTCAGAAATGCAAAAATAGTTTATTTTTAACCTAGAAAGACCTTTCCACCAGTCTGTCTCAGGGATGTTTGTACCATTAGTAGCATCTCACTCTCAATTATATTCACATCACTGCATTTAAACAATACATCCTGGTCCCTCCTCTGCATTACTCTGATTGTCTCCATGTGACTCATCCCTACTACCCCACATTGAAGAATTCTATGCATTCTTTTTTTTTTTTAAAAGATTTTATTTATTTGACAGAGAGAAACACAATTAGAAAGGAAACACAAGCAGGGGGAGTGAGAGAGGGAGAAGCAGGCCTCCCACCGAGCAGGGAGCCTGATGTGGAACTCGATCCTGGGTCTTCAGGATCATGACCTGAGTCGAAGGCAGTCGCCCAACCAACTGAGCCACCCAGGCGCCCCGAAGAATTCTATGCATTCTTACAAAAACACTAATTTGAAAAGATATATGCACCCCTGTTTACTGCAGCATTATTTATAATTGACAAATTATGAAAACAGCCCAAGTGTCCGTCCATAGATGAATGGATAAATAAAATGTATGTGATAAAATATTATTCAGCCATAAAAAAGAACAAAATCTTGCCATTTGCAATAACATGGATAGATCTAAAGAGCATAAGGCTAAGCAAAATAAGCAAGTCAGAGAAAGACAAATACTATATGATTTCACTCATATGTGAAATTTAATTTAACAAATGAACAAATAAAGAGACAAACCAAAAAACTAACTTTTTTGGGGGGGTATATATAAAGAAAAACACAGAGAGTTACCGAGGGGAAGTAGGTGAGGAATGGGTAAAATAGGTAGAGGATTGAGTACACCTAATCATGATGAGCACTCAGTAATGTGTAGAATGTGTAGAATCACTATATTGTACATCTAAAACTAATATAACACTATGTGTTGTTGATAGTGGAATTAAAATCTAAAAAAATTTCATTTCAACTAATTATCATCCCTCTGGCATACATATTGTTCCAAGAAAATTAGTATTTTCTATATTGGCTTCCATACCCTATCCCTTGTGGCTTTCAGTTACACAGCATATGTATCAGCAATATTCTAAAGCCTTGGAAACTCAGACCAATTATAACTAACAATTCACTAGTGGTCAGATTTGGGGTCAGATTTTCTGATGGTTTTGAACAGATTGCTGACTTTCGTTTGTTCTTTTCTTATATCTTTAGTTTGGGGCATTTTTCCCTCTTACTGATTATACCATCCCTTCCTTATGGTTACACGTACTCTCTCATTCTCTCTTTAAAAGCCCGTAACTTCGGAGTACCTTGATGGCTCAGTTGATTAAGGAGCCAATTCCTGATTTAGGCTGAAATCATGATCTCAGGTTTATGAGATCAAGCCCTGCATGGGGCTCCCTGCCTAAGATTCTCTCTCTTTTGCCCTCTCCCTCTGTTCCTCCCCACCCATCCCTGCTTGTGCACATGTGCTCTCTCTCACTCTCAAAAAAAAGGGGAGGGGAGGGCCATAACATCATGAAATTCCAATTACTTCTTTGTAAATCCTTCTACTTGTCCAGTGTGATGGATCTTACTCCTCTTTGAGAAATATTATAATCAGTTTCTCATGAGACTTACAGTTCAACTAAACAACTATGATTTTCCAAAATAGTATTCTGTGTTTGGCTTTAATATATCTGGTCTTGCCATACTTACCTCTGCAGTATAAACTCTGCTTATGAAAGAAAATGGTCTTACACAAGAAAAGATATTTTAAGTATAGCACTCAATTGCATTTTTTTCTTTTTTTTTTCCATAGCTTTTTTATTTTTATTTATTTATTTATTTATTTTTTAGCTTTTTTTTTTAACTTTTTTTTTTTATTGTTACTAAATTTTTTTTTCCAGTGTTTCAAGATTCATTCCCCATTCCCCATTCAATTGCATTTTAACTCTACATCCTAAGAGAAGGAAAACAGATTCAGAAGAAGAGTATTAGAGATACTTCTGGGATTATTTACATATGTAGGATTCTCTGTACATAAATACTGAAATCCATAGGGACAAAGAATTAGAAGAGCAAACAAGTAATTGTAGACCAAATAGACAAACTCAAACTCTCAGGAAAATAATGTAAAAGTTGAAAGAAAATAAAAAACATGATCCTGGAGGTACAAGTTCAGTTCTATAACCTCCATTTTGAGAAGCAAAGGAGGGCTGCACTCTTTAGTTTCAGCTCTTCTCTCGATCAGAGGCGGGAGATCTCACAGGTCTTTTTAGGCAAAGAGCCAAAACCTCTGAGAAGTTGGTATATTTCAATTTTGTCAGGATCAAGGATCTAAACCTAAGAGCAATATCTTCCCTCAAACCCAAAATTTACAGAGAAGCACCACACTTTAGTGAATAATACATATTTATCATTTTTTTATCTCTTGATTTGGATTTGTGTTCTTTATATATTCTCTCTAGCTATCCATCAGAGCAGTATACACCTTTTCTTTAGTAAAAGTCTCCAAAGAGGAAGAAAGTTTCTGAAGAGGAGGAAAGTTGTAAGAAACACCAGGAAAAGGAATAGGTAATTCTTCCTCAAAGGAAGCATTACAGGATTTTTGTTCCTTTAGTGTCTGGAGTTCTTGGTCAGGCAGCTCCAAGAAATGAAAAAGTGGACCAGACTTTAAGTGATGGGCACTGAAGCAAAGTTGATTGAGCAGTAGTACAAAGGCCCCAGAGAGGAAGGGAACCCAAGAGGATTACTATTTTGACATTCAAATCTAGGGGTTTTTATAAACTCTTTTGAAGAACTATCTTGACATCCTAAGATTGGCCCCCCTGTGGATTGGATGCTCAGGTGTGCCTATCAGGGCTTTGATCATGCACCTGTCTACCTATCAGATTACTTTTCACATGTTAATGGTCTTTGGGCTGACATCTGGAGACAAACTACCTCAACTTGTGATAGTGACCAATGTTTTATGAGTTTTGTTTTGTTTCAGGATGTTTTGTAAAAGTCACTTCTGCAGAGGCTGCTAGACAGGATGTTACTGTGGTCCTATCTAAACTGTAAAACAGGATGCTGGTGTGGTTTTGTCTCAGCTGTCCAAGCTCCCTGTTTTCTTATTGGGGGACCCTGAGACTGACTAACTAGGTGTCCAATTAACCTCTAACAGAAAGGAAAAGGAGAAGGAGATTCAAGGAGTTATATGACCCTTAAAGTATAGAGGAAAAAGATTCCTCATCAGATGTTAGATAATAAAACAGCACACAATGATAAGGAACTCAAGCAACAGTAAGAATAAAAATAAATTATTTTTTAAAAAGACACGTATTTCTCACAGAGTTAATGCTCCAAAATAAAACTTAAACCATAACATAAAAAAAAAAAGAAAGAAAACGAAAAGAGCCCAGTACCATTCCAGAATTACTTTCTTTTCATGAAGAATTCATTCTCACTCCCATTACAAAATCATGTACTTCTGTCAAGGTCAGTGCAGCAAGAATCCAAGGAGGAGCTACAATCTGTGAGATAACAAACACTCCCCAAGGTTATTAATAGATCAGCCTCAGATCCTGATTTTCACCCTTTCAGTGTGAAAGAAGACAGCCCAGCACTGTTGTTTGAGCTTCAAAAAGGGGTTGAGGCATGGAAAAATTTGCTGAGTCAGAGTTAGGAGAGACATGTAGGATGGTTTTATTGATCTGAGACTTTGCATTTATTTTTTTTTAATTGGTTAAAAATAAACCCCTTAATTTAGGTCTGTAAGAACACTTTGGGTCTTAATAACAGAGTTGGCAAAGCTGCAGTGAGAGAAACAAAAAGAAACAAACTTAGTTTTCCTTTTAACATACAATTATTGTCCTATTAAATGTAAATTTAATCCCTATTTGAGACATGTAATTTAAATTGTGACCAAAAATATTATAGGCATGCTACTTCTAATTACATCAGGTGGCCTTATTTTAATGAAGGGAGAATTTGGAGGTGGAACCAATTGTAGTAACAAGCTGATGACTTGCTTTTCACAGTCAACATATCATTAGCATTTGGACCCCAGAAAGAGAGTAATTATTTTTTTAAATAAACTTTTAAAATTAAAGACTAGGTATACATAGCATAGTCCACCCCTGAATTTCTTTTTTTCTTTCCTTTTTAAGTGCTATTTAAAATAGACATAGACTAAACAAATTAAAATGTGCAAAAACACACCTGGTCCTTATCTGACCAACAGCTAAACCTTGGTATAAGAACTACGTAAACTTATCAGCGGCTTTCTTTGCTGAGTTAGCATTGTCTTCTGCGTTTCCTTTCTAAGAGTTGGAACATGCATGGTAACCACTTAAACATTTAAGGCTTTGTTCAGCTTTATGGAATAAAATATAAATTGTTTACTGAATCAGGGAATAGAAAGGGGAGTTAAATTCTCCTACTTTTAATATTTTTCTTTGATATCTGCCCTCCTGGACAGAAATTTCAAGCAACAGTTCCCAGCAAACATATGGGGAAGCCCACTGGAAACACGGGAAGGTAAATTAATAATGGCAGATGCCAGCACGTCTGGATGTTATTTATGCCGAAGAGTTCTGCATTCTTTATGTTTTGAAATTATTCTGTTGTAACAATTTTCAGATTCGTTTAGTTTGGCAATGTATTCTCCTCTCCAAAGGTGTCTGCATTTATTTGACTACAGAAAATATTTACTTTAGTAAAGGGCAGCTTAACCTTTGTTTAAATTTGAGGTGAGTTAAAGGTCACTGTAATTATTTGCTGTATTATTTGTGTCAGATTTGAATTACTATGAATACAGCACATGCATTGCCCTTTATTATAAAATAAGCAAAAAGAAACTCAACTTCTGCATACAGCCAGCATATTTTATGGAACCAATCAGTGTTGCAGAACATTTTCAAGGTTCTCTCTTGGACTGTGATTGACTGAAAGTGCTTGAGGTTAAGGTCCTTTCCCAGAGGGAGGGAAAGAGGCGATTTAACATGGCAGCTCACTCTCTCCTCGCCACCCCCAGCTATGTTTTTGATGGCTAGCAGCCAGCATATGGACAGAGTGGGTTTCAAGGCTATTAGTGAAACACTACAAGCAGTCACACTGGAAAAAATATATAGACAGGGGACCAGAAGGGTGGAATTGCTGAGTAGAGGAAGATTTCAGAACACATACACTGGAATCCCTGGGTTTCAGCGAGGAAGAATTCAAAATTAAAATACAAATATTGAAATCCAAAAGTCAGTAAAAGAATAAGAACATGATGGAAAAGTTTTGACCTCAAATAGATGAGGGAATAAAAGTAGGTGGGCCTTTATTATTGGTCTTTACATTTCAATTATGGAGAGAAAATGATGTGATATGACATGTTGACCACTTTTAAACTCTACTTCCCTCAAACACACACACACACACACACACACACACACACACACACGACTAGTCAAAGATATTTATGCATGATTCTGGTGACAAAGAAATATCAAGGTTCAATTAACAACTAAACTACACAAAAACATGGGATCTATTTACTTGAAAGAATGTATGATAGAATAGAAATAGCACATTCAGTACATAGAAAATAATGGGATTTATACTTACAAAGCAATCAGATGTTGCAAGTGAAGACTATACTTCCTTTCCTCATACAGAGTTATTATTACCTTTCTTTTGTGTTATGTGTATTAAGAATACCAGTACATTTATAGTACATAGAAATTGTCTGGCAGACAGTAAGCACAAAATGAAAATTAACTACTTATTGTCACTATCACTGTTATTATTACTCAACTATTTAAAACTAAAAAGCACACCTACAGCAAATGCAGACTTTTGCCACAAGCTAAAGTGATGGTAAAACTGATTTCAACTGCAAACATATACAGTAAAGGAATTCAGTATGAATAAGAATGATGAAAAGTCTTATTCAGAAAATGGGCAAAACATACCTACACAGTTTACAATATGGTGAAAAAATGGGGGATAATATAGTCAAAGCAGGAAGCAAAATTCCAAACATTATTTAAAAAATCATCTGTAGATGTTGATGATAATGATGATGACTATACTCCAACAAATCTTAGCCAGCATTTTATTTCAGTTCCAGGAGGGTTACCCCATGTTTAGTTACAGCAAAACTTTCTTCCTTTCTGATTCTTCATTTACAACTCCCTATCACAATAAATAAATTTTCCAAGGCTAAGTGAACTGGTATTAATAGTTCATATGATTTTTAAAGCAAATTTTTGAGTTTTTTTACATACTGTAATATCTACTATTCTAAGCAATTGTATAACTCAATGATTTTTAGTTAATTTACAGAGCTATGCAACCATTCCCCCAATCCAAATCCAAATTTTAATGGCTTTATGGAGATACAGTCCACCTTCTATATAATTCACCAACTTAAAGTTTACAAGCCAGTGGTTTTTGGGATATTCACAGAAATAACTGTGCAACTACCACCACAATCTGATTTCTGAATACTTTCATCATCTCAAAAAGAAACCCTGAACCCATTAGCAGTTACTCCCCATACCTCCCAAACTTCCCTTCCCTTGCTCCTTGCAATTATTAAAACACATCGGTCACCTTAAATTTGACCATTATGGATATTTCATATAGAGAGAAACATAAAATATGTTATTTTTTGTGACTGGCTTCTTTCATCTAGTATGTTTTCAAGGTTCATCCATGTTGTAGCATTTATTCAGTACTCCACTCCTTTTTACTGCCAAGTAACATTCCACTTTATTAATATATCACATATTTATGCATCCCTCAGTTAAGGAACATTTGGACTGTTTCCACTTTGGGCTATTAAGAATACTGCTACAATGAACATTCAAGTGTAAAATTTTCATTTTCTTATAAAGATATCTAAGAGTGAAACTGATGAATCATAAAGCAAATTTTCATTTAATGTTTCAATAAAGTACAAAACTGTTGTTGTCTGTTGACAGCCATTCTACTGGGTATGAAGTGTTATTTCATTGTGATTTTGATTTGCATTTCTTAATGGCTAATGATGTTGAGCATCTTTTTATGTGCTTATTGCCATTTGTACATTTTCTATGGAGAAATATATATTCATTTCCCTCCCTGTTCTTAAACTGTATTGTCTTTTTATATATGGTCAAAGCAGGAAGAAAAATTATATATAATTCATTTATTTATTTGAGAGAGAGAGAAAGCAAATAAATGGAGGGGGAGGGGGAAGAAGTCTCCCTGCCTCTGGCACTGAGCAGAGCGCCCAATGTGTGGCTTGATCCCAGGACCCCAAGATCATGACCTGAGCCAAAGGCAGACACTTAACTGACTGAGCCACCCAGGCTCCCCTGGAATTTATGTATTTGGGGAACATTAGTCACTTATTGGATATGATTTGCAAATATTTTTGCTCATTCTTGGGTTGTCCTTTCACTTTCTGATAGTGTCCATTGATGCACAGAAGTTGTTTAGTTTTGAAGAAACCTAAGTGATCTATTTTTTTCTTATATTGCTGTGCTTTTGGTTATGAAGAAACCGTTGCCTAATCCAAGGTCATGAAAAGTTTTACCTATGTTTCCTTCTAGGAGTTACACAGTTTTTGATCTCTGTTTTAGGTCTATGATCCATACTGGGTTAGTTTTTGTATGCCATGAACAAGTATCCAACTTCATTCATTTGCACATTGATAGCCAGCATTATTTGTTGAAAATACTATAGAACATCCCCATACCCCACACATATTGAATTGGCTTGGCATCTTTGTTAAAAAAATTGGCTATAAATATATAAAAGTTATTTCTGCATTTTCAATTCTGTTCCAGTCTTCTATTCTATGCCACTACTCAATGTAGTTTGTCCTAAGTTTTGAAATTAGGAAATATGAATTCTCTACTGTGCTTTTATTTGGAGGTTATTTGACAACACAGAATAACTTGTATTTCCACGTGAATTTTAAAAACATTATCAATTTGTGCAAAAAAGAGAGAACATGCAATTGGGATATCAATAGGGGTTGTGGATTGAAGATTTAAATCAATTGTGAGTGAACTTCCATTCTATCAATATTGACTCTTCGACATATGAACATGGAATATGTTTCAATTTATTAATTTTTCTTTAATTGAAGTTTTTGGAGCATAAGCATTACATTTCTTTTGCAAAATATAAGGTTATAACTGTTACTTTTTTCTTTTTGATGCTATTATAAATAAAATTGTTTCTTTACTTTTATTTTTGGATTGTACATTGCTAGTATATACAAATAAAAATTTTATATGCTGATGTTATACTCTACCAAATGGCTGAACATGTTTATTAATGCTAATGAATTCTTAGCAGATTCCTTAGGATTTTCTATTTATAAGATCATGTCATATGCAAAGATAATCTTTCTTCTTCCTTTCCTATCTAGGGACTTTTTATTTCAGTTTATTTACTAATTATCTTGACTATAATCACTAGTACAGTACTGAATAAAAATAGCAAGAGGGGACATTTTTGTTTGTTCCTTATTTTGGTGGCAAAGAATTCAATCTTTCATTATTAATTATAAGGCCATCTGTGGGTTTTTCGGAAGATACTCTTTACCAGGTTGAGGAAGTTTCCTTCTTTTTCCTAGTTGGTTCAGTGTTTTTACCATCAAATAGTGTTAGGTTTTGTCAAATGTTTTCTCTGTATCTATTTAAATGATCATGTGCTTTATGTCCTTCTATTGATAAGTTATATTATACTGAATGATTTTCATCTTGATCAAATCTTGCATTCCTGGGATAAATCCCATTTGATCACAATGTATAGTCTTTTCTATAGGTTCTGTGTTTTGCTAGATTTTATTTGCTAGTATTTTGTTGAGACATTTTTGTTTAGAATCATAAAAGATATCATTCTGTAGTTTTCTTGGCATATATTCAGTTTTGATATCACAGTAATAATAGCCTCAGAGGATGAGTTGGGATATATACCCTCTTGATTTTGTCAAGGTTAGTCTTCTAGCAACAAAATCTCTCAGTTTTTGTTTATTTGGGATTTATTTTTAAATCTTTATTTTCACTTTTTGAAAGTTTTGCTGAATACAGATTCTTGATTGACAAGTTTTTTTTTCTTTCAGTACTTTAAATATGCCAATCTTCTGATTCCAATGTTTCTGATTAGAAGTTAACATTCAGTCTTATTGGATCTCAACTACCTGATGAGTTGTTTACCTCTTTGCTGAGGTTCTCTTTGACTTTATTTTTCTACATTTTGACTATGATGTTCAGGGTTAAGATCTCTTCATGCTTTTAGTACTTGGAGTTGAGATTCTTGGGTGTATAGATTGATATTTTCCATCTAATATGAGAAGTTATCAGATATTACCTCTTAAATATTTTTCTGCCTTTTTTCATATTCTCCTCTCCTCTGGTACTTCCACAATGGATATGTTGGTGCACAGAATGGTACACACAATTCTCTGTGACTGTTCACTTTCTTTTCTTTTTTCTTTTCTGTTCATCTCTATGGATATATCTTCAAATTTACTAATTCTCCCTTACATCAGATAAAATCTCTTTAGCCTCTATGGTAAATTTTTATTTTGTTCCTCTTACTTTTAAACTTTAGAATTTCCATTTCTTTTTTTTTAAGAATATATCTCCTTTTGAATATTCTCTATGTGATGAGACACTGTGATCATACCTTCCTTTACTTCTTTAAGCACAATTTCCTTTAGCTTTTTTCAATATATTTGTAGTAGCTGTTTTGAAATCTTTGCTAATCTGACATTTGCACATTAAAAAAAAAAAGGTGGTTTCTGTTGGCAATTTTTTTCCTCTGTGTCATAATTTCCTGTTTCTTTGCATGTTTTGTTGATTTTTAATCTGGACAATTCAAATAACACATCATAGGAACTCTAGATATGGATCCTCTATTTCCCAACTCAATGTGTAATTTTTAATGATTCTCCTCAGAGAGTGAAATCTTGCACAGTCACCCAAGGATTACAATGACTTTACTAGAATTCTCTGTACTGTTTCTCTTTCATTTAAGGTTTGCATCTCCATTTAATATCCATCCAGATATCAGCCTCCACTAATTGCAGGCTAATTGCTTTATTGTTTTTGATAATGCCCTGGGATATTATTGCTTCACAGCCTGACCCAATTAAATTTAGGCCTCTTTGCAAAAATAATATTTGAATAGGGTTCTTCTTGGCTATTTTTTCCCTCTGTCTTCTGCTGCTTTATAGTTTAGCTTGTTGCTCTATATAAGTTAATAGCCTTCTCTTAATTACTTACCTCCATAATCTCCATTTTGTTCAACACTACATTTAGATTTGAACTTCCTCCCATTCTACTCAAAATAAAGTCAACTGTGTTGGGTAGAATGTCAGAGCTCTCTATTTTTATTGTCTACCTCTCCCTTGCATCAAATTTCTGCAACACTACTCTGGGCATGGAAAATGTCCCAATTCAGTAGGAGTAAGACCACTGTTCTATCAACAGGGCATTAATCTGACAGGTAAGAAAGCCTCCTGTGTTTTTGACTCGCTTTTCCATGCATTAAACCTCTGTACTGCAAACAAGCTGGAATAAATACAATAAGGGTCATGGTATTCTCAGCCTGATGCACCTGGAGTAGAGTTTCTGTCCTTCAATTTGGAGTTGAGGGAAAAGAAAGCACTAGACCTCTCAGCTGTTCTTGCCTGAAAAAGAATATCTGCAACCTGGAGTTGGGTGGATGTTCATGTCTTGCCTTCTGCCACACATACTATAGCTCTAGACCAGGACCTGAGAGGAGAGAGAGCTTTATGTTATTGGAAGAACCTGTGAGGAGTGGCGTTTCTATCATCCTGAGTGGGGAAGAGAGAAGAAGGTAGCTACTTATGGCTTGAATGCTAAAAATTCTTGCTGTTCTTTTGGAGATTTAGCATATTTTCTTGGTCAAGTATTTCCTCATTTCCTTTATGACTTTAGGAAAGTTTATCTTTAAAGGTAATTTTCACTAGTTATGACAATTTCTCTAGGAAGAAGATCTGCAGACCTCTTCACATGGCCATTCTGGGAGTCATTCATCTATCAGTACATATTTATACACATTAAATATTAAAAGAAATGTTTAGTCTGATGAAATAGAACTTTTATTTTGGAATAAAGCTCATAAAAAGTCAAGCAAGAAATTATCACAGGAAATTACAATTCAGGTGGCCATGGTGACTTAATGTGAATAGAGTATGGCAATGTCCTTTGCCTCAACGATCATCTAGATTTTTGTGTAAAAAGTCCAGAATTTTGAACAGCCACCTCCCTTGCCATGGAATCCATAGGTTTTAGGAAGATTTATTTACATTTTTAAGTCAGTATCCCAGTTTATAGTGAATGATGTAGACAAAGGATTCTACTTTGAGTACTATGAGTTTAGGAAAGATGTTAAGATAAATGAGCTAGATTCAAACTCTAAGAGATATGTAAAGGAAAATATGAAGTAAATTAAAGATAGATGTATTTCTAAGAAGACAAGAGAATTATAAATTATGGGAATTTTACTTCACCAATTATTAACCAGCCCTGGAACTCAAAGAAGGAAAGATCTGAGTTGATTTAGGGTATCTTTAATTAAATGATGAACCCTAGGCTAAAGTAAACTGTAAAGTGTCAAGCATATTAAAAAGGAAAATCAGGGCACCTGGGTAATTCAGCCAGTTATTCTGCCTTTTGCTCAGATCATGATCTCAAGGGATCCAGCCCCTGAGTTGGACTCCTTGCTCAGTGGGAGAGTCTTCTCCTTCTCTTTCTGTCCTTTCCCCAGTCCCAGATCATGCCTTCTCTCTCTCTCTCTCTCTCTCTCTCTCTCTCTCTCAAATAAATAGATAAAATAGTTAAACAACAACAACAACAAAACCAAAAATAATACAAAACAAAACAAAAACCAGGAACACCATCACCAACCCAGAAATATATTGTGAGGGAAGGGAGTTTGGGATGTAAATCAATGACCAAAAGATCAGTCTGACAGCTGAAAAGAGTAATAGTCCTAATATGATGAGCAAGCAAAAAAAGAACTTTACATGTAAGTTCACTGATCAAGCTGGAAATCTAGAAATCAGTGGGAGTTCAAATAGCACTATATCTTCACAATTTTAAAATTAAAGAAGCTTTAGATATTGTCTAATTTTCCCAATATGTGTATAATTCAATTTATTTATGTACTCATTTAATACAATTTTTGAGCAGTTACTTTGGCCAGGTACGAACCTAGGGGCTTACAGTATGTCAATGAACTAAATGAATAAAGATCCTTCCTACAGTGAAGTTTAACTCTAAGGCCCACAGACATGTAATAAATTCTTATGAGTTCATTATTGACACAAGAAATGTTAGAGTAGTAAATTTTAAATACTAATTCAGTGTTATAATACCAGTAAGGACAAACAAAAAATGACAGAGACACAAAATGATAATGGGGTGAAAATGGTGAGTATTAAAAAATTCTGAAAATTAAGTATTAGGTTCTAAAAAGGACCACCAGAAGGAATAATTCAGAGCTCAATGAAAATTGTTTGTTTTTACTTACTCTTGATCTCACAATAATGGGAAGAAGTCACTTCCTCAATTACAGAAGAAATAAAAGATCAGTAGGTCAGAACAGATAATTGTGACCTTTTATAAATAAAAGAAAGTATTATAAATTCTCTTTTGGCACTCACTGGCATTTCTATACATGACAATTCTTTTTTTTTTTAAATAAATGGGTGCTCCAGAAGCCACTGGGTACACAATGATAATAATGTTAGCTAATAGTTATTGAGTATCTACTATATGCCAAGTATAGTGACCCAGACTGTACATATATTACCCTATTTAATGCTCATAGCAATAAAATGTGCTGTTGAAGAGTATTTCTCCAACTTTACTAGTGCAGAAGCTGAGGTTTAATTTCCCCATAGTCACACATAAACTCAATGGCAGAGGTAGGGATGATTTTAGAATGCTGCTGGCCTCACCAGTCCACCATCTTAAGCATCATTCTACCTAAATTCATGCAACAGATGATTCTGTACTCCACAGTAGAAGAGAAAGTAATATATTTGAAAGGCAGAAAGCAAACAAACAAAACCTAAATCCTTTAAGAAATAACAATTAGGTGTTTGCAAAATTCCAAAAAGTCACAAATCCACCTCAGTAACTAACTATATGAACATACAGACTGTTTAACAGAAACAGCTCTATAGTGATGATATGATTAACAGATCCCTCAAGAGTGAATGAATATGAATTCAAATGGTTAACAATTATGTCCTTTAAACTTCCTTAAATGTCTTTCTTTATGAAGAAAAAGATACAGATCTCTTCTCTTACTGGTAAATATTCATAATTGATTAATAATGACTGAGCAGCCACTGGACTAAGCTAAGTAGTAGATTTCAGACCCCTGAAGCTCTGTTCAGTTTATTAAACCATACTTCCTGCTCTGGTTTGTTTTTTCATAAACTGAAATTTTGAGCCCCTAAATAAATATGAAGCAATTTAAGATCCCTTAGCACTGAGAAAAATGACATCGATCTTGAGCTAATTGCAGTCTCTTTGGGAAGCTGGGTGAGTGTTATGCCTTATTTAATATTCCTGAGTTTAAACTAAGACTGCATTTTAATAAATGCTCACAGAGCAGATTAGCAAAATTTGTCATATACAGGTGGGAGCATTCCATCCCTTGGCTGGAAAAAGATTCATTCTAGAAAAAGAGATCAATTTTGTCACAGACTGCATGGATGCCTCATTTGATAGTAATCCTGGCTGGGAATGGGATATAATGCCATTGAGAAAATGTCTTCTTCTGGTAAAATTGCTCTTTGTAATTTTATTATCTATGTATGTAGGACTTTGAGACAATGTCCCTGGTTTTATGCTTGTCATTTTTAGAAGGTTATGTTGTATAGAGTTATTTATTCTTCTACCAAAGCATGAGAATCATCTTTAGAGGATGGAGAGGAAAAGGGTACAGGAGGATGTGTTAGAAGGAGACACTGGCAGTCCTATGTAAGCATTTCAGATTCATGTATTTTCTCTACCTCGTACCCCTCAGTAAAAATACAATGTTTAATAGCACACAGTCACATAATATTTTGCCCTATTAAATTTTAAGACATGGAACCAAAACATAAATTTGCCTCAGTGTACTGCTGTAGATGAAGTGGGAACCCAAAGAGATAAAGAAGTCTCCTCTTTCTAGGAGAGGTGACAGCACATTTAACAAAAATGCACGTCTTTGCATTAGAGATGAGCAAATGCTTAACTACAGAATGGTTTCTCACATTGTATACCAGGGTTTGTTAAGATAACCATAACAGAAAAACCTTTACATTATGGATTAGAACTCAAGGTAAAGAATAAAAAATAAACGTGTTAAAAAGCTTTTAGCAGATGGAAGCCCATTTTGAATTTACAAGGATGCCAAACTGGTGTAAAGGAGCAAAAATGATAAACTCAAGAGACCCAGATGTTGTTTTATAGCCAATCTAGTGAAGAGAAAATAACCTAGCTCACTTTGTAACTTGCGGGGGCGGGGGGAGGGCTAAGAGTGTGAAGTGCTGATATCATGGAACTCTTTATCAAATTATTTTTCTGGTGTATAAATAGGTTGTTTAGTGCTAGGAGATATAATGGGAGCCAGGAATCTGTTAGCTAAGCAAATTATTAGCCATTCAAATAAGCTCGTTTTAAGATCTTGTGAACCGAGAAAAGGGAAAAGGTTACACCAAAAACAAATTATGTCTTAAAACCAACATCAGATATTTATAGTGTGGGTTAACAGAATTTTTTTCTCTTATTAAAATTTTTAAAAAGGGGCACACAGGACAAAGACTTTAAATCAGTTTGTCCATCCAGAAGGAAACGGAGCAAGGTAAAATGAGAAAATGAGTCAAAATTCAACTTGTACATTAGCAACATACTTCAGGATATGGCAGTTATTCTATAATTATAGTAATGAGATTAGTTGATACAAGAAGAATCTGGAAATGAATATAGTCTGGAAATTGAGAGGCCATTTTTCAAGGTTGCACAGAGTTGTAAATGATAAGGAATCAGATCACTGCGTTGCTTTCTCAGCCTTTACCTGCTATTCACGAAATTCTTCTTTTCTCAATCTGCGAAGGAAAACAAAAAAACAAGATACAATCCTTCCATATCTCTTTTCACCTCTGAGTGGATAAAGGGTTTGAGCTTTCATCCTGAGGTTCCCTCTGCCTATACCAAGCCTCTTTCTTTGATTTGACAACACTTCAACTATTAAACATTTAGTTCAAACATTATATCTTATAGGAAGTATTTTCTAGATTCCACAGACTGTGTTGCATATCCCCACTCTAAAAACCTTTACAGGATTATCACATTAAATAAAAATTTTATGTTGATATCAGTCTTTAGAACTAGCCCAGAGACCTCTTGAGAATAAGGGATGATACTTTATCGCCTTTGTACTCCTAAGTACCAGTATTTGGCTAATTATATCTTTAAAAAATAATCAGTGATTTGTACTAGAATTTAGAATAGCCTTTTTGGGAAACAAACCTATATTGAAGTCTTAGAAAAACATTAGGACTGACGTGAATTTTTAGCCACCTGACTGAAAACATGTTGGTTGCTGACAATGGGAACAATATTCCGGGATTCATATTCAGCATCAACTATTAAACTATTATGATAAAGGTATTTAACCTTTCTGAGACCTGGGTTTTTCATCCATAAACAGTGATATTGATAATACTTAGTTTACTATGTTTCTCATAAAATAATCATTACAATGTCCTTATCTGGTTCATTATAAGCACCTATTAAATAATGGCTGTTAATATGTTTATTGTTGTTAGAAATGGTAGTCAATGCTCCACAGGTAGTAGCAATTAAGACATGGCATCTACAAATGCCCTGTGTTCATTCAAGATGGCTAATGGAGTCATTTTAATATTGTTAATCAACAAAAATAAAATAGCATGTGCTTTGTAACTTTTTTATTGAAAGTTTTACTTTGAGAGGTAGTTTTCCAGTTTCTTCTTTCAGACTGAGCATAAAACCCATCCTCCTGTCACCAAAAAGTGACCAGAGTATGTTCAACCTCTTTAATGATTTGATTTGTATATTTTAGAAATTTTGAAATTTAAAAAAATCTAGATGCTATCTTCAATATCCAAAATAGACTGTAAATCTATAAACATTGTCCATTAAAAATTTAAAGAGATAAAATTAAAGACATGTTGAACTAAATATGTTCATATGAGTCAACATTTATAGGCAAGTAGTAAGGATTTCATGAACTAAACAATGAATGCTTTGGATAGCCTTATGTTTTTATAAAACGAAACTTTTTCAAATAATAATGCACTTAATTGCATAAGGAATCTAGTCTACCTGTGTGTGAATATTCTCTAATTTATTACTTATGGAAACATTTCAAAAAATGTTTTTCAAACATTAAGGTATTTCTCCCTTAAAAAGTTATTTTTCAGTACTTAAAAGATTTTTTTAAATTAAAGAACGCATTTGTTCTTCCCTTCTTTTATGATAAATCCATAGACAAAATCAATTTTCAGATTAAAATATTAAAATATCTACTTGAAGAATTTCCAAATAGCAATTGCCTACAAAACATCGTAGGCAAATTACTTTCTTCAATAACACAATCTGCTTTAGTGACATAGTGTTTATCTTGCTAAGATTGCTATAAATCCAAGTGACTGGATGGCCACTATATACTCACAGTATGACTATGAGGTGGGACTAAATTATCTATCACTAGTTTCAAACATATTGGAAAATGACAATTTTGTGCTTACCTGTAAATTTATTTTATTTGTATTAGTCACAACTGCATATTCCTGTCTATCTAGTCTTGAAAGATATAAACTCAATGAATTTACATCCTGTTTCATTCACAAATGAATTGTGTTCCTGAATTTTAACATGCTATTCCTAAAACTATTAGCTGTGTTTCTGCTTTATGGGATGTTCCTACATAAGCTGGCTGTTCATCAATCTGGTGTCCATACATTTCTTTGAAAGCTACATTATAATTAGAGTTTAGGTTAATACTATTCAGTAACCATAAAACAGACATAAAATAATTATAACTCATTTAGTGAAATTAGAAAAGGAGCAATTATTAGACTCCCATTGTGAAGCTTTGCTGTGAGGGATAGATAATCTATCTGCAAGATGTACTTTAAGAACACCATTTTCAAAGAAATAAACTAGATAGATTACTGCTTTGTCTTTATGCACTTGAGGCAGAAGGGGTGGAACTGAGAACTTGTGTCGTATATGTGAGTTTTCTGAACTTTTCTGAATGTTTATAGGCAAATTAAAAAAAACTAGAGATAGTAAATGCTTAAGATTTCTGTTCATTCTAATATTTATAAAGCTGAGAAATTATGTTATGTAAATTGATTTGTATTTATAAGGTACATTTCCCACAGATTTGAAAAAAAAATTGATTTTGTAGTCTAAGGTACTCAAACAGTCTGAAAATTTTAATAATCAATCTTTTTTTTCATAGTATGCTCCAGAGTGATTGATTTGCTTGAGTGCCAAGAGAAGTGTATTGGGCTTTCTAATTTGCCTTATTATTCAATCAACTCCCTCTTGGCAAAGGTATGTTTATTCATTCACAGATAAATAAGAAGAGATGAAACCTATGACTTAGAAGTTCAAAGTAGAACAAGTAACTGAATTCCTCTTCACTCCCTATTTTTAAACTTCATTTCATCTAAGTAGTTTTTCAGGGATATGAGGCCTCCAAAGTCCAAGAAAAACATATATAGAGATAAAATATAGAAAATAATAAGTTTAGTAGAATAATAATGTTTTAAAGAAAATAGATCAGACAGAATTAGTATAGCTATACATTTAATTGCTTTCTATTATTGCCGAGAAAAATGTCTGGTGTCAAGAATTCATTTTTCTAGGCCGGGTGAAATGGCACGTTCTAGAAAATAAAAGGACCTGGTGATATATCCATCTCAACCCCAGGTGGTATTGAGAGGGAAAATAAAATCTCTTAAGAGAGACAAGATGAGGGTCCATTCTTTCTTTCTTGTTTTCCTCAGTGATCTGTTAATATGGGCCTTACAATATTGTCAAATCTAAATATAATCCCAATAGAATAAAAAATAAACTTTGCCACATACTGCGATTAGGAAGACAGTGGGGGGAAAAGGCAAAAAAAAAAAAGACTTGTAAGTTCATCACTAATTTTATTTGTATAAGGACATAAAATTCTGCTTTGATTCTTGTTCAATGAAAGCAAAGATATATCCAGAGAATTTCTCTGACAGCTCTGAATAAAAAGAAAGAAGGAAAAGGTTTCCTTATGAGAGTACTTTTCTGTCATTTAAGCCGTTTACATGTTTCTTTACTTTTACCTTTCTTGCTTGCTTTCTGACCACCAGGGATACAATGTTAGCACAGGGTCGCTGGGGCTCTGTCCAGCTCTAGACAGATGTTGCTGTAGTCTGTTTTATGATGACAGAATAAAATTTCCAGAATGCACTGGTGAGTTCTATGACAATTGATAAGCTTGTCATTTAGACAAAATAAAAGGAAGTCATTGATTACTTTCAACACTTGGTACCTTTGCTTTGACTGTGTGAAATGCTTTTGTTTTTCCTATCCAAAAAGAACAGACAGCAGCACCCCAAAATAGGCCACATTATTCATAGTCCAAGACACTCAAGCATCATAATTTACACTGAGCTGAAAGGAATTACGAGTTTTAAGAGGAGTTCAGTCTTGCTAGACAAGTAAGGGGAATTAATTGAATGAAAATGCAAAATTAAACGCAAATGATGAATTTGGCTAATTTCTTCTTCTTCCAACGTTCCAGTATATTCCTCTGACCATTCTCCAGGAACATTGCCTGAAATAACAGCTGTGAATTATAGGTTTCCTGTAAAGTATGGAGTTGTGTGGGTTTTTTTTTTCTTTGTAAGGAAAAGCATCTGATGAACAGTTGCCTCAATGATTTAGAGGATTCATTCTAGTTTTTAATAATCCCACGTGGCTTTAAAATATTTTAATCCTTTTCCTCAACATGTTTTCCACTATACAGCTGTGAAATTAGTAGAACACTTGAAATAGAAAGAACAAGATTCTTATTCTTTTGTATAACAAGTATTTTTAAGGAGCAGATAAGAATTTAATGGCAAAAAAAAATTAACAATGTGTAAAATAGTTTGGTACTTCAATCAAATGGATCAATTCTTTATTAAAAATAATCAACTTGTCTGATTTCTTTGATTTTAGAAATTAAACTCACTGTCTATATTTGAAATACCAAATCAGTTCATTCAAAATCATCAAAGAGATTACATGTCTAAGATACAGCATAGAATTAGAAAATAACTCTCAAACACTGCCTTGTATTTGCCATGGATGTTTAATCTGTCATATTTCTTTTAGATAAATGATGTTTTAAAATTGATAAAATTTAATTGTCAGGTGGAGAGGAGTTAAAAAAAGGGGGAAAGGAGATTGATTAAATTGATTATCCAAACAGCTTTATTAATAACCCCATATAAATCACTGCTAAAATCCTTTAATAAGATCTAAATTTAAGTATCTATGATAGCTCACATACATATTGGAGTCATGAAAGAAAGAAATTGAAAAGAAAAAAGAAAGTTCGATATTAGAAAAATCAAATTATAATAAAAAAGTTCCATGAAATGTCTAAAAGATAATTCTTACTATAGGTGATGTATTTCTTATGTTATGGACTCTTAATGTTACCCTATGATTCATTTTAATGTCATTAACAATGAGGAAATCATAAGTAAATTTTTTCTGAAAGCAAAAAAACAGAGTGCTATATTTGGGGGAAGTTATTTTGAAAATTAATATAAGCTGACCTTTTCAAATTTTCAGATAATGTAAACTTTAAACCTTTCTAATTTAAAAATAAGAATAGCAATATTTTATATGAAAAAATACAAGCCAAAGATTTTAGATATGAGATTATAATTTTCTTTTTTATACTTCTTTTAACTTTCAAATGCAATGCCTTTCCCTCAGCATAATAACAAATTATTAAAAATATTTTTAAATCTGTTACATTTATTTGTATAATTTACAATGTAATTTATTTATATTAAAATTAGCTTTCATACTGATAGACGTTCCTTTCAACTATTCATGACATTTATATAGAAAAAGAGTAGTTACATGCCATATTTATGCACAGAAAAAAAATAGCACCTTAATAAAATGTTGATATTTTGTCTTTAGCAAAATCTGAAAGATTTTAACATAAGACAGTATTAATTTCCATTGTGAATATGTGAGAACTGTGCCTTGTAGATTTTAACTGAAATCCTAACATAATAATATGAGCATGACCTTATTGTCCCTCCCTTCTATTTCTAGACCACTTCAGAGCCTTGTGGTGCCCTTCAATTAATACGTTTGAAGGACTTTTGTTAATTTTTTTTCAAAATTTTCATAGTTTTTATAGCTTTCATAATTTTAGGCATTTTTACTCTCTGTTACACCTCAGGAAAATATTCTGAAATTTTTAAGGTAAAGAACAAAACAAACCTATGAGGAAATCTGCAACAGTATGCAGAGGATAATTTGTAAGTCTCAATATTTGGATGTCCTTTCAGATCATTAGAAATAATGCTCTAAGAATGCAAATCTAAGCCTATGTCATCTTGAAACCAAACAACATGGTCATCCTTTTTGGTGCCTTAGGAGATTTCTTTCTGGAAAAAATGGTGTTATTTTCTAGGTTATTTAGTCAATGTGAAATACGAGGTTGAAGTCAAAACTAACCAAGCTGTAACTTTAGTCATGAGATACAAATAAATCTCTAACTATATGACTTTATAATTAATTACTACTTTAGAAAGCCACATTTTCCTATCAGAATAAACTTCAGCCACAAGAGGGATAACTCACACACCAATAAAAAATTTGCTGAGCCACCTATATCTAAAACTATAAGTTTAATCTGGTTAAAAGTAAGATGAAGGCACAGACAAACGCTTAAAAATTTTTTAACACCATAACATAAAAACAGTGTGAACATAAGGTAAAATGTAGTTAAATTTGCCCTTTTGAGGTGTTACGATGATTTTTTTTTCTCCAGAGTCCATTATAATATTAATTCTTTGAAATCATGTCAGCACCACAAAATTTAAAGAAAGAAGAGAATGAAGTGAGAGAGAGATATGTAAGAAACAGGAAACAAAGAAGGACAATTGTAATCATTAAAAAAGGAGCAGAAAGCTGAACAAAACTGAGTATTGTTGTAATTTTGTTATGTTGATCAACTGGTCAGGTGAACACTTTTGTTACATCAAATTCAGAACCTTAACACTTGTCTTTGTAGGACAATAATTCTAATGATATTTGACTAGCATTCTTTCTCCAAATTAAATTTGTACACTTTGTTTACCTGAGCACATTTTTCCTATAACCTCTTTCAATTTTTATGGCAGTAAATTAGCACAGACGCCTGTAACAGAAGGAGCCTCTCCAAAAAAATGAAGACATCTGTCTTTTTGAAGAGGGACAGAGAGCCGACGAAAGGAATGAAATAGAAGGAAAGATTCCCTAATGTGGGCAGAGCAAAGCAAAAGGCCGAAGTTATTCTGACTTCAATCTACTCAAAGCCCACATGTTTATCATTACATCAATACTACTACAGGGATGGAGGAAAAATTAGGTGGCATGTCACACGCACAAAAAGCTGTTCAAGATAGGAGAAGCATGGATGAAAATATTTCAGAAAAAATGTAGCAATCATTCTACATCTTAGAATCACTGAATTACATGACTTCTATCCAGATTAAAAATCCGACGGAAGCTAGTCATTCACTGTTGATATAATTCCAATAATGTATTAATGCCACACTCAGATGCCTGAGTTGACTCAGTAGCACTGATTGACTACATCTGAAAACATTTGGCTTAAGCAAGGGATTTCTTTTCTATGATCCAAAAAAAAAAAAAAACCTATTTGTAAGAACTAGTTGTTCATGAAAAGTTGTGGTAGAAATGATCTTAAAGGGTATCAGAGTTCAAAGACTTTTAAAAGGCAAAAGGACTTTGCAAATCATGCAGTCCATCTCTCATATTTTACATATAATAAAACTAAGGCCCAGAAGTACTTACTGCTCTTATCTCAAAAGCTCAACCACTGATAAAGATTGATAGATAAGATATACCTATATAAGTTAAAAAAGACACAGATGGCAGATAGATAAGATATATTTATATCTATCTATCTATCTGCCTACCTATTTGGAGTCAATTATAAAGTTCCTTTTTTAAGATGGTATTAGCTCTTCTCAAAAGAAAGAGTTTGTAATTATATAATTATTATGTAATAATTATGTAATTATGCAATATCTTTGAAAGAAAATATTTAACCTAATATGTTTCATAAAAATTTGTCTGTGTCATGAATCCTGAAAGTTAAATGGCCCTTCTTTGGAATAACTTAACCTCAATCTCTTAAAAAAAAAAAAACTGTCTTAGAAAAGTGAATTAGAAGGTGGGTGATATGGCAGCCATTGATACTACTTATTTTCCTTTTTCCAAATAAATCACATAAATATATACATATATTTAGATGTTTCATAGCTCAAACTCTCCAATGCATTCAAAATTAAAAGCATTATTCGTGATGTTTCATTTCAACTTTAGTTAAAAATCTGCAACAGTATGGGCATCTGGGTACTCAGCCTTCAGCTCAGGTCATAAACCCAAGGGTCCCAAGATCAAGCCCTACCTCGGGCTCCCTATTCACCAGGGAGCCTGCTTCCCCTCTCCCTTTGCTGCTCCCCCTGCTTGTGTGCTCTCTCCCTCTCCATCTCAGATAAATAAAATCTTAAAAAAAAAAAAATCCAAACAGTAGAGAGTTCTTCTGTATCAAGAATATATCCATCTGCCTATTAGAAAAAGGACTGAGTTCTAGTTTCTAGTATCATTCACATTTCTCCTGACTTTATCTGCCATGCTTGGTCCAGTCTATATTATCCTTACCTTTTGCCTATTAACATCAATAGTACTTCTTTTTATTAGTCTCTTGGTACTCACTGATGTATTATGCATAATGATGCTTAAATTTAATTGAGCTGTAAGTTTCTGTTTAATTATGAGGCTCCATGATAACTTTAGCACTTTTTCCTTCTATGATTACTGTAACAATTTCTCTGTAGCCCCTTTAAAATCCTTCACCTATTAAACTCCTAGCAGACAAGCCATTTTTAAAAGAAAGACTAGTTAGAACTTGGTAATTATCTTAACGTATTGTTGTTGTTTATGTTGTTTAGCAAAAACTTTTCTTTAAATACACATTGTGGAATAATCTAAGACCTGGCCTTTGATAGTCTAGTTCTTATAAAAATGTTTTTGGCTTGAAAATAAAATATATATTTAACCACACACAAAAAATGTTATGTTTCAATTATGCTTTGTTTTTCACCTTACTCTAGCTGTGTTTAAGCAGTGCTTACTTTTTTCCCCACAGTTGGTATCTCAGTGTGAGAGCTATTCTGATAAGTTAGAGGCACAAAATTTTCTACTGTGACAGGTATTCAATCAACCACTGCACAGTTAAACCTGTGAAATCTTCATTATGTCTCAGGTCCACAGATAAGATTTAAAAACTATAGGTCAATTAACTGGATAACATATCTTTATATAAAACATTCCCAACCATTTTAACATTACGTGAATTTCCTACTTCTTTTAAGGGATGAATATGCAGATCTCTAACAAGAAATAGAAACTGAAATTTTGAGACTTCAGATCAAGACTTTGAAAATGATATTGGCTATGAAAGGAATACTGCTTTCTATGTCCTCTCCTGCTAGGCCATATTTCAAAAGCTACAATATTTCTCATAATCTGTCTCATTAACTGGGTTTTAGGGAATCACTGTGGCAAGAAAGTTCTTTCTTATTTCTTCCGTAAGAATCACCAATTAATTAATATTTCTTTAATTTTACCTGAAGACAGAGCTTACAGTGAAATGGACCTACTAGATAAAATCTGGAGATAGTAGTCTATGACTATTGTGCCACAGAATTTTCATGTATTTATTATTCTTTTACCAACATTTGTACAAAAGTGCCCTAAGAATTGATATGAATATGCATGAGTGAAATTCTTGGTGTCTTCAGTTGGGCTTCCTAAAAACAGAGTGTAAGCAGGGACTTGATATCAGATATGCATCAAGGGATGTTTCTCAGGAAAAACTTGTAAAGGAGAGAGAAACATATAATAAAGGATGAAACAGAGAATAGTACAAGCAAGAATGAAGTTTTTGAAAAGTTATACCTTAGCCTGCACCATGGTGAGAAGGCTCCTCTCATAGTCGTCCCATGTTGAGGGAAGGGCATTTCAGGGACTTGCATCCTATCTAAGTTCCTCTTGGGGCAGTTGAGAAGTTCATGTAACCCTCCATGCATCCTCTGTGAGGTGGTTCCTATCAAACAAATCAATTTTCCTGACAAGCTTACAAGTGTAAGTAGTTAGTCACAGAAACTTAAACCTATAGGAGTTAATAAAGTACACCTGGCTTTTAATCTTTTTAAAACACTGGCTATTGGGGTACCTGGGTGGCTCAGTCAGTTAAGTGTCAGGACTCTTGATTTCAGCTCAGGTCAGAATCTCAGGGTCATGAGATTGAGCTCAACATCAGGCTCCATGCCCAGCTTAAGATTTTTTCTCTCTTGGGGCACCTTGGTGGCTCAGTTGGTTAAGCGACTGCCTTCAGCTCAGGTCATGATCCCGGAGACCTGGGATGGAGTCCCACATCGGACTCCCTGCTCAGCAGGAAGCCTGCTTTTCCTTCTCTCACTCCCCCTGCTTGTGTTCCCTCTCTGGCTGTGTTTCTCTCTGTCAAATAAATAAAAATCTTAAAAAAAAAAAAAAAGATTTTTTTTTTCTCTCTCTCTTTCTACCCCTGTCTGCTTGTGTGCTCTATCTCTCAAATTCTTATAAAGCAGTGGCCCTCAAAACAATCTTTGGAACTGCAATAACAGCAATACATAGGAACTACTCACTACGCAGTGAAAGTAACCAAAATATGGTACATTAGTAAAAGGAAAGCCATATAGATACATGGGGTGGCGGGGACATTCAGAAAGAGACTCACACATTTATGGTTAATTGACTATGGTTAATTCAAACAAATTAATGAGTAATGCAATGATAAAAAAATAATCTTTTTAACAAAGATGATGGTGTAATTGGCATATTAATTATCAATTGCTACATAACAAATTATCCCAAACATAGTGGTTTAAAATATTTATTATCTCACAGTTTCTGTAATTTAGGAATCTGTGTATAATTTAGCTGAGTGCTGAATACTGCAGGAAAAGGTAAAGATAAGCTATCGATAAGATTTTTACAAAGTATGTATTTGATGAAAGACATACATTCATAAGCTACAAAAAATTTACAACTCAATAAGAAGTCAAAGAACTCAATAAAAATAGGCAAAAAATGAACATTTCACTGAAAAAATATAGATCATAAAAAAGCAAATGAAATAATTCCCAGTATTGTTAGATATTTGGGAACTGGAATTTAAAACCACCACATACCAACTAGAATGGTTAAAATAAATTGAAAATACTGAGTATTGGTGAAGATAAGGAGCAAGGGGAACTTGTATATACACATTGCTAGTGGGGAACAAAAATATAATACAGCCTTGTTGGAAAATAGTTTGTCAATTTCTTATGAAGTTCAAATAACTTTTTATTATATAACAGTAATTCTTCACCTAGGTATTTACCCAAGGGAAATAAAAACATGCCTATTCAAATATCTATATGCAATTACTAACTGGAAACAACCAAAGCCTCTTCGACCCACTCCAAGAAGTCTGGAAATATATGCCCCATATAGGGACTTCATTCATAATCACCAAATCTAACAACTCCACAAATGTCTATCAACTCATCTGTAATGAAATACAATTGGAGTGGTACTCACAAATGAACTTCCTGGTTTATGCAACAATATGACTGAATCTACAAAGCCTTATTCTAAGTGAAAGAAATGACGAACAATGGGCGCCTGGGTGACTCAGTGGGTTAAAGCCTCTGCCTTCGGCTCAGGTCATGATCCCAGGGTCCTGGGATCGAGGCCCACATCTGGCTCTCTGCTCAGCGGGGAGCCTGCTTCCTCCTCTCTCTCTGCTTGCCTCTCTGCTTACTTGTGATCTCTCTCTGTCAAGTGGATAAATAAAATTCTTTAAAAAAAAAGAAATGAGGAACAAAAGACTGCATGCTATATGATCCTCTTTATATTATATTGTATTTCCATTCTGGAATAGGTAAAACTATAAGAAGAGGATTTAATGCCTGCCAGGGTCTAGTTACAGAAGGAAGTCATTGTGAGAAGGTGCACAGGGAACCATTTTGAGGTGCTGGAAATACTCTCTTTTCTCTGTTATGGTTGTGATGTTGATTCCATGGCTTTATGCATTTGTCTAAGTTCATTAAAGCATGCATCTAGAGTAAATTTCACTGTACTCAATTTGTATTTTCTTTTTTCTTTTTGTTTTATTTTTTTAAAGATATTATTTGTTTATTTGCCAGAGAGAAAGAGAGCACAAGCAGGGGAGTGGCAGGTGGAGGGAGAAGCAGGCTCCACATTGAGCAGGGAGCCCAATGCAGGGCTCGGTCCCAGGACCCTGGAATGATGACCTGAGCTTAAGGCATATGCTTAACTAACTGAGACAACCAGGCATCCCTTAAATTGTATTTTCAATAAATCTCACTTTAACAAAGACACTACCTTGGGAGCTCCCACAGTAAGTAGAATGTAATAGGTTACAACACATAATGCTTTCACTGAAGCAATTTTAAAAAGCTGACTATATTTCAAAGGTCATTTGTATAAGCACTACTTTTTAATTTTTTTCATTATTGTTTTTATTTTTTTAATTCCAGCAGAGTTAACATACAGTGTTATATTAGTTTCAGATATACAATACAGTGATTCAACAGTTCCATACAACATCCAGTGCTCATCAAGGTAAGTGTGCTTTTAATCTCCTTCACCTATTTCACCCATGGCCCTACCCTACCTCCCCTCTGCTAACCATTAGTGAGTTAAAGTTAAAAGTCTGTAGTTAAAAGTTAACTGTAGAATTAAAAGTTAAAAGTCTGTAGTTAAAAATCTTTTTGGTTTGTCTTTTTTTTCTCTTTTTGTTTATTTCTTTCTTAAATCTTACACATGAGTGAAATCATGTGCTATTTTTCTTTCTCTGATTGGCTTATTTCACTTAGCATTATACTCCTTAGATCCATCCATACTGTTGGAAATGGCAAGAGCTCATTCTTTTTTATGGCTGAATAACATTTGTGTGTGTGTATGTGTATCACATCTTCTTTATCTATTCATCTGTTGATACACATTTTGGCTGTATCCATAATTTCGTTATTGTAGATAATGTTGCAATAAACATAGGTGTGCCATACATCCCTTCAGATTACTATTTTTCATATTCTTTGGGTAAATACCCAGTAGTGCAATTGCTGAATGGTAGGGTAGCTCCATTTTTAACTTTTTTAGGAGCCTCCATTTTGTTTTCCACACTGGCTGCACTAGTGTGCATTTCCACCAACAGTGCATGAGGGTTCCTTTTTCTCTACATGCTTGGCAACACTTGTTGTTTCTTGAGTTTTTTGTTTTAGCTATTCTGACAGATGTGAGGTGATATCTCATTGTGATTTTGATTTGCATTTTCCTGATAATGAGTGATGTTTAGCATCTTTTCATGTGTCTGTATGTCTTCTTTAGAGAAATGTCTGTGCATGTTTTCTGTCCATTTTAAATTGGATTATTCTTTTTCAAGTGTTGAAATGGGTAAGTTCTTTATGTATTTTGGAGATATACTTATATTTATAAATTCATATTTATAAATATATATAAATATATATTTTGGAGATATATCTATCTAGCTAACCTTTATCAGATATGTCATTTGCAAATATCTTCCCCCATTCAGTACGTTGTCCTTTAGTTTCACTGATTCTTTCTGCCAATGTCAGAGAGATTACTGCTTTATAGGCATTAAGTTTTAAAAGAACAAGCATTAGATGAACTAAAATTCCAGAAAGTAGAAAAACATTCCAAGGAGACTTCATGTCCATCAGATATTTCCCTCTAAGGGAATCTGCCCAATTAAGGGCATTTCCTAGTTATAGATTGATGTTCAAGCTTATTCCAAACTTACATACTCTGATGGCATAAAGAAACCAGCTAAAGTCTTAATGTTCAAATAGTACAAGAGTAGCAGTTTAGATATTTGAGAAACCTCATCACTAGGCCATTGTTTCCTTAAAAAAAAATTTGTGGAATTTCAAGAGTGTGCAGAAAGATTGGGAGTTTATTTAGAAGGTCAAAAAGCACCATAAAACATCCAATGTCCTATAGACCTCAGATAAGAAATACCTACTAGGAGAGTGGACAATTTCAAACATTTGGCTGGCCTCTCCTTCAAGATATTAGCCAGATTTTAATGCTGCGTGTGTTTAGAAGCATGAGAGCTGGGCTGGGACACTCTAGAGGGTAAACTTAGTTTCCCGAACTCTCACAAAGATAAAGATACAGGGAAAACCCAGGCTTTCAATAAAAATTTCCTGAGGGTCATTCCCAAGAAAGAAAACAGATGCAAGAAAGAATGAGTCTCAGTAAAACTACAACCAAGTTTCTGTGAAAAAATTAGTCATGATTTTATTGATATTTCAGCCCCTTCTTATCTGTCTAGCAGAGAGATGAGGAACACTCAGGTGTAAGTAACAAAAACTTGAGCTTCTGTGTTTCCTTTACACATAATATTTGTCAAACAATAAAAAGATACATATTCTGGACCTGAGAAAAGGCAGATAATTCAGAAAATCAAAAGAAAACAGAAGACATTTGCCAATAGATTAAACAGATCTTAGAATTAGCAAGTAAAAACTTGAAATATACACGATCATAATGTTTAAGAGAACAGAGAATAAATTTGGAAAAAACAAGCAAAGGCAAGGAAGTTTCAACAGAATATTGCAACATATAAAAACAAACATTCTGTAAGTAAAAAATAAGATTATCTGGAACTTAGAATTCAGTGGATGGGTTGGACAGCAGATAGCAAGCAGAAAATCATAGGACTTATAAATTGAAAGAGCATTTAATAGAAAATATACAAAATAAGCAGAAAAAGAAAAAATATAAGGGAAAAAGAAAGAGCATATAATTCATGCAAAATGTTTAAAAATTCTAATATACCTATAATGAGAGTCATAGAGAAAGAAGAGATTGAGAACATGGCATAATATTTACAGAGATAATGGTAATGGATTTCTAAATCTTTTGAAAGATGTCAACTCAGATGCATGAAGATCAGAAAAATCTAAGAAGGATAAATACCAAGAAAACTACAGCAAGAAAACAGCAAAAAGGAAAAAAAAAAGAAATAAAAGAAAGAAAGAAAGAAAGAAAGAAAGAAAGAAAGAAAGAAAGAAAGAAAGAAAGAAAGGAAGGAAGGAAGAAAGAAAGAAAGGAAGGAAGAAAGAAATTTTAGAAAATCTTAAAATCAACTCAAAGTGGATACCTTATATTTTGTTAAAAGAAGGCTGAGAGATGGCTGATGAACAGAAATTAGGAAAGACAGAAAAATGAAATGGCATCTTATTTTATTATTATTTAAAGATTTATTTATTTATTTTAGAGAAAGATAGTGGGAGAAGGGTAGAAAGAGGGAGAGGAAGAGAATCCCAAGCAGACTCTCTGCTGAGCATAGAGCTTGACATGGGACTCAATCAATCTCATGACCCTGACATCATGAACTCAGCCAAAACCAAGAGTTGGACACTTAACTTACTGAGCCATCCAGGCACCCCAGTTTTATATATATATATAACATCCACATTTTAGAGTTATATGGGAGAGAACAGTAGGTGCCCCTCAGAACTGAGGGCTTCAGTCCTATAAGTGCAATCAACTGAATGCTATATATATATAGCATTCATTCCATTCTAAGAGCCCTAAAATTGTGAGTCATTCCAACAGTAATTCTGAAGTCCATAGTCTCATCAAAGTACCATCTAAATCAAATACGTGTGAGACTTGAAGTCTAATTAATCCAAAGCCAAATTCTACTCTAGCTGTGATTTTTTCAGACTAGACAAATTATGTGCTTCTGAGATACAATGGTGGAGCAGGCATAGGATAGACATTTTCATTCTAAAAGGGAGAAATTGGAAGGAAAAAAGCGTGATGGGTCTTAAGTCTTAAGTTCCAAATCTAGCAAAGCAATTTCCATTAGATCTTAAGGTGTCTGAATAATCCCCTTTGGTTTGGGGGGATTATTAAAACTCCTGTTTTTGGACTATGCTATATGGAAAAGGGGAATGGATTTTCCAGACATAAATAAGACTTCTAATCAGTTTAAGTGAATAAAATGTGAGAATATTAATTCTGGGCCTGACCTAACCCAATGAGCTCTGTAAAGAATCAAGAAGTCAAAAATATTCCACATGCCAGATATGCTCTCTTGTGGGGCTTATGAAGCAAAGAGCCACATTTTAGAGTTATATGGGAGAGAACAGTAGGTGCCCCTCAGAACTGAGGGCTTCAGTCCTATAAGTGCAATCAACCGAATGCTGACAACAACTGAAGTTGGAAGAGGATGCCAAGCTTCAGATGAGATCATAGCCCTTAACAACAGCTTAACTTCATCCTAGTAAGAACCTGAGCAGAGGACCTAGTTCACCAATGGCAGGAATCCTGATCCTGTAAACTGTTCTGAGCTACCAAACTGTAACAACTTGTGTTCCCTTAAGCCCCTGAAGTGATAAATTTGCTACACAGCAATAGAAAACTAATACATGTGACTTCCCACGTATCTTATTAATAAAGAGATCAAATTTATTCTAGATGCACACATATTTTCTCAAATCCCAATGGCATATGTGCAAAAAATATTAAAGAAAATCATGTAAACAGACATGCCACACAGGGGATTTGATAAATTATTGTTTTGTTCAGCTAACCCTAAAGAGTAAGTAGGCAGACTAAGAGTGTTGGTAAGGCTTTCCAATATGCCAAATATAATCTCTTAATTTACATATTACAATGAATGTTTAGTCAAATAGGAGAATTTAGAAGGTTCCACTCTAGTGTACTGAAAAAGTATCTATGAGCATAGTGATGATAGCGCACATTTTATCAGCATGTTATAACTCTAGTGGATTCTCTAAACACAGCAAAAATGCCAAAAAAAAAGTAAATTTTCCTTTTTTTGACAAATTGAGTTCTCTAATTTTTGTTATTATACTTCTCTAAAAATAATTCATTATATTTCATTTTTTGTGGTGGTTAAGTCTTCCTTAGTGCAACTTTAAAAAACAAAATAGATTAATGGCAAAATTCTTTTGAAATGGATCTGGTAGCTGTCATTACTAAAATGACTTAAAAATTCTTCCAATATGAAGCATAGTAATATACTGTCACATAATGTTCAAGTATTTTTTTTTAAGATATAGGAAACAAATTATGTTCTTGTGGTACAAAGTATAAAGAGCTGGGTGGCATGCGAGAGAATATTAGCATATCCAACAAAATCTGTATAGTTTGTAAAGAAATTATCAAGTTCTAATACAAACTTCAAAAAATAAAGCTCGGGGCGCCTGGGTAGCTCAGTCATTAAGTGTCTGCCTTCAGCTCAGATCATGATCCTGGAGTCCCGGGATCAAGCCCCACCAGGCTCCCTGCTGGGCAGGAAGCCTGCTTCTCCCTCTCCCACTCCCCCTGCTTGTGTTCCCTCTCTAGCTGTTTCTCTCTATCACATAAATAAATAAAATATTTTTTTAATAAATAAATAAAACTTGACAAGATACTACTGTTTGTGGAGACCATGAAATGAGTAAAATGCCATTTAGGGATCAAGACTTTTTTAAAGAATGAGAAACACTACTGTGAAGACTTTAAAACTTTTCCTAGGACAGATCAGATGGATGAACTAAGGCTAAGCTGTGTCCTATTCCCCTGTTACTCTAACTCTGAAATGTGAGCTCATCAGAATGATTCCTCTGGGTTCTAATAAGGGAAACTTCTTCCCTGGTGTTAGGTGTTAGGTCATAAAGTAGATCTTATGACCCAAAGTATGGTGTATGAACCAGCAATACCTGAGAGTTTGGTATAAATACAGAATCTCAGGCGTTGCTTCAAGTTTAAAATCAAGGTATTGATTTCCACAAAATCCCCAAGTACCCTGTATGCACTGTAAAGCAGAACTCACAATCCTGATCATATGCTACAATCTCCAGGAACTTAAACAACAAAACCAAACAAATTAAAACCAAAATATAAACAAACAACAGCCAACAGCAAAAAACAAACAGTGGACAAACTAACCAATGTTCCAAGTCACCCCAGGAAAATTAAATTACAATTTTATTGGGCTGGGGGTGGGTTCTAGCTGTGGAGGTATTTTAAAGTTCCACCAGGTGATTCAGATGGGCGAAAGTATGGTAAGTCCCTGTTTATGACTGGCTAGGTATAAAACTTGGCTACATCTCCCTCTTAGAAAATGGATTCCTGAACCTGAATAACAGATCAAGATTATAATACCCTTACTCTACAGACCTCCCTGACACCAACTGTCAGCCTGAACTTTAAATACCAGTTTTCCTAAGGCTTGCCTTTGCCCTACTTCTCTTGTCCTTCAGAACCTAAGTTATTTTGTATCTTTGAAATAACTGCTGTCCTAAAATATAATCATATTATTAATCTCTACAACAAAAATCCATTCATTGCTGGTGCTGGTTTAGAATTCAAGGCCTAATTGTGAAAACTGACAATCCTTCCTTGGTCATCAATGAACTACTAACTGCTTTTTTTACTATTTTTAAAATAATTTCTTTGCATGAATCCCTTCCTCTAGTCTTCTCCAAGTGTTCATTCCTCACAAAGAAAAAAAAATATACTCCATAATAAAATGTTTGTTTCCATTTCATAATAATTTGACCAAATGTGTGATATACATGTTATTTTATAGTGGAATACATTTTTTTTAATTTTTAAAAAGGATTTTATTTATTTGTTTCACAGAGAGACAGAGAAAGAACAAAAGTAGAGGGAGCAGCAGGCAGAGGGAAAGGGAGAAGCAAGCTACTCATGAAGCAGGGAGCCCAATTTAGGCTCGATCCCAGGACCCTGGGATCATGATCTGAGCAGAAGGTAGATGCTTAACAGACAGAGCCAGCCAGGTGCCCCTGGAATACATTTTTAGACCCAAGGATATCTGATTCATATCACTGAAGTTCATTTAATCATTGATACCTAAACATTGTAGAGCATCCTCTTGCTAAACTTGCTAAACCGTTTAACTCATATAACTCTACCAATTTATCAAATAAATTCAGATTAAATGTATTTCTTCATAGAATACCTTGGCTGGACCTTTCAACTCACCTCTATAAACATGTATCAGGTGCCCTTTGTGCTTCTGCTCTAAATGAACTTCCAGGGGGAAAGCACTTGCAGACCTCTGCAACTTCCATTAGTTGGAACAGAAATGAAGGGAATCTGGAACCAAAGGCCTGGGTAAAGAAGAGACTGAGTGAACAATACTGAAAATAGCCATACGGATGATGCAAGTAATCTGCACAAAGTGGAGGAGATGATTTTTTTTTTGAATAAAAAGAAGAGTGACTAGAAAATTCAGACTGGGTCTGGCTAGGTAACAATACCTATATTTAGGTCTTACTTTAATAACAGACACTTTCAATGTTTCAGGAGAGGCTGCCCTGAGTTACTGGATGATTGCACTGTGATTCTTCATGAATGGTTCATCTATGAGGAACAACAATGACAACAACAACAACCCATCAAGTCAGAAGTTAGGGCTGACTTAGAAACTAGGGAAAAAAAAAAAAAAGAACCCACATAAGAAACGAGGTGGTATCTTTTACATACAAGAAGCTGCAAAGACAGGCATTCATGACCTAGAGCCAACAAGATAAACAAACCATCCTTCTTGCCTTTTTGGAGTCTCCTAATTTAGGAAGTAAGACCCATAAACAAAATACTCAGTAACTTCAGATACCATAACCAAACTCTACTGTATGGAAAGTAAACACAAATGTTGGTGATTATCTCTACCAAAATAATACGGTTTAGATGGAATTAATACCAAATCCAACTACTAATCTTTTCCTTACAAAACTCTGAAGCCTGTGGTTTATGGTGTTATTAGTAAAAGACTGAGAAATCAAAATAATAATCAAAATTTTAATGTTGATATTTGTCAATCTATTATATTTTAAAAGAGAGGCTCTGGTTTATATTGCCTGATAAATCCATCACTTATTAGCTATATGTCCATGAACCAAGTTGCTTAACTTATCTGTGCCTAAATTTCCTCATCTTTAAAACAGATATATCTGGGCATACGTGGGTGGTTCAGTTACTTAAGCATCTAACTCTTGATTTCAGCTAAGGTAATGATCTAGGGGTCCTGGGATGGAGACCCACATCAGACTCCTTGCTCTCTCATGGCTTCTTCCACTGCTTATGCACACATGCACTCTCACTCTCAAATAAAAAATAAATCAAAGCTTTAAAAGTAAAATAAAATAAATAAGTTTGTAAAATAGCTACTTCTTGGGATTTTCTTAAGGTTAAATGAATTAACACATGTAAAAAGAACTTACAGTTAGTCCTGGCATACAATAAGGACTATAAAAATATTTGATATTATCCTTTTTATTATCGAGTAAGAATAATAAAGTATGTATTAACAGTACCATAGGAAATTCTTTAGTCCTTCCTACAAACCCTTCATTTTTGGTATTATTTTGAAAATTATGTACCTCCTAACATTAAAAACTACTAATACTCTTAAATAACATTAAAATAGTATTCCTATAAGCAAATTATATCACAATGACATAACATTATTTATATCAAAATTGAATTTCAATAAAAATTTCATAATTTTATATGCCGAATGGTCAAGCACAGGACTGGTATGATAATGCACAGATACCTGAGATAGAAACTTGACTGAATTAAGACATGCTCAGAAACATAAGCATATAGAAATTAAACCAACATAAATAGGGCAATGCCTTAGAGAACTTTAGGGTTTCTTATTTCTGAGGCTTGGGCTCAACAGTACAGAACACAGACTGGTTGGTGGTATTTTTTTTGGCATAACAGAAAAAAGAGAAAAATTTCTCATAATTTATCCATGCAGATCTTGCCCTTTCTGACACCTTAAAAGCCTCTGACAATTTTTCCTAATGTACATTCTTGAGTAATGTTCCAATAGTACCATTTGAATCTTAAGATTTGAAGACCAATATTTTATTCTAGTTTTCTTTGTGTCAAGTTCAGTATGGTAGATGAGCTAACGTCATTATAAACTGCATTATCAAAAGGTGAAAATAGTAAGAAGGCTGCTTTGCAAAATGCATGAGCTACTAAAATGCCAAAGATGAATTGTATGGACAACTCATAAAGCAAGAAATCTTAACATTAGCTGAGACTGTTTTGAAGAAAACACGAAAAGTGAAAGAACACATCACCCTGGTCAAGAAAGTGGTTGCATTTTAATAAAGTAGTAAGTATGTTAATTAATGTCAGTGAGAGTTGAGTGACACAATGATTGTAAGACAACTGAAAGGATGAAACCTCCTCTTTGGGGCTTCACTTAAATATTCTCTCCTGTGTCTTAATCTGTGCAATTAAGAAGCCAGAGGCCATATATTTCTTTTCCTATTACTTACCCTATCACACACCCAAATGACTATAGGTGATGCCTAGCTTTTTTCCTTAACATCTCACTGGTAAATGCCTTTATTATCCTTTTATACTCTTACCAAGAGAAAGAGGAAATGAAAAAACAAGAGTTTAAAATATGCAGGTAACACACAGTCACCTCTAGGTGACCCGTTTAAAGCTCAGTATCTTCTAATAATCAAAGTCTGTTTCTCACTGCTGTCACATGTTTGCTGTTTGTGTATCAGATGTGGCTCTTTGCTTCTCTTGTCTTCATTAAAAGATCTAGGCTGAAGGAGCAGCTGGATTCCGGGACATACTGTGCCAAAGACAGAGGTAAAAGAGATTGGTTGACCCACTCATAGCTCATAAATTTCCACTCAGATATGGTGTGAACATTTCAGCCTTTATCACATTGGCATAATTAAATCACATAGCTATGCCTCATATCAGTGAGTCACAGAAGTAAATGCCTCCGAGAAAGACTCGCCTTCGTTCACTTGGCAATAGGAAGGTATGCAGGATCCTCTTACTGAAGGAACATGAATAAATGGGAATAATAAATACAGTCTGTTACATCTCATCCTCTTAGTAACATATTCTCTTGTCCTCCATCTGCACACAAAATAAACCCATTCTTTCCCAAAGAAGGCATCTCAAAAAGTCCCAACCAATCATGACATTAGACTCAAGTCTAAGATCTTATGCTTCTCTCTACATCATGAGTATGGTTACTATTGATCCAAAGATATGTGACCTACCAAAAACAGGTTATCCTACAATAACCTATACCCTACAATACCAAACATTTAGCAGTGGCATAAAGACATATTAATTTCAATAAAGCCTGCATCAGAAAAGAAGAATGGGAGGCATAAAATAATTGGCTTATAGCAAACCTGAAATTATTCCTGGAAGATGTTTGGAGTGCCCATCTACTTTAGGGATGAAGAATGCTTTCTGTTTATATCACTGGGTTCTCTTGGTTATGACTCCTTCTCAGATAGATCCTTTTCATTTCCCTTGGACACATCTAAAGGAATTATTAAATCGATGCCCTCCTTGGGGGCCTAATTAGTATTAGCAGATGCATCTCGTCCATAAATGGGAGTTCAATGCTATTTTAACTCTCACATTTCATTTTGTTTTATTTTGTTTGTTTTGCTATATTTGGGTGTTTTTTTTGGTCCAGTCTAGGAGTTATTTGGCAGTACAAACCTCTCAAATCTTCATCTGTATGATTTTAATAAGCTCCACGTTCCAGTAAACATGTCTATAATTCTTTTTGAAATGTACCTCTCTCTCCCTATGCTTAGTTGTCAATACCTTAAGATTATTGGGTTTCAGCAGGAAAAGAATACTGGTTTTTTGTTTGCTTTTTTGTTTTCCCTGTAAGCCATATTGCTCAAAAAAAAAAAAAAAAGAAAAGAAATTCTGAGAGACAATTTAATCTTGTCATGGAGTTCAGCTAAGGCAAGTCAGTAGCCTCCATGATTCCATCCTTGCTCTAGGCCAGACTTCAGTAACTCTTTGTTATTCAAAGCATTTGTCAATTTTATTTTTAGTGGTTGAAGAACATAAACAGTTATATTTTTCAATTGTGAAATTTGAGAAATTTCTAGATCCACATATTCCTTCCATTATCTTGTTAAGTTCATGTCTTTCTTTTAATCTTCTTAAATGCCCTCAAAAGCAACCAAGTCACATCAGTCACATTTTGTTTCCCAGCTTCCTCATCTGAAACTACAAGTTTGTTAAGTACATTATCAGCCTTTCAAGTTATCATAAGAGACAGATTTATCAAATATGTCACCATTAGATGAAGTTTGTCCATTTTTTCCTGTCTCTCCTGAGGGGTTCCCATACCTCCATTCCACAGCCCTGAAGCAAATGCCATACATTTTGGGATTTCTGCTAGACTGCATTCTATTTATAGGTACCAATTTCTTATCAGTTATCTTTCCCTAGGTATGTTGTGCTAACAATTAAAATAAACTGTATAATGGTTCACAACGTTAAGATTTATTTCTTCCTTGAATTGCACTGAGGTTGGAGATGATCTCTGCTTTACTTGTCTTTTTCATCTAGGATGAAAGGAGCAATCTAAAGGAGCAGTCACTATCTAGGATATGCCATTCTCATGGGCAGAAAGAAAATGAAAAGACCCATCTAATACTTCTTAAACCTTCTTCTCAGACATGATGGCTATCAATTCTGATCACACTGATTGGCTAAAGTGTCACATGACCAAGCTCCCCAAATGGGTTAAAGTCCCATGTGCCTGTTTCTCCAGAGATAAATAATTTCAAATAAAAATACAATCTACCATGACACATGCTTTCAAAATTCATAAGAAATAGTTTGAATACTAAATTCAAAGTTTCTAGGCAAGGTATGTGTGTGTTTGCATTCACCTATTTATATAATACATAGGTATTTTCCCGTTTAAGAATATAACAATAAAGTTGAAACCACATATTTATAATTCATAAATATTTTTAAAAATATTTTTATTTTTTTCAGTGTTCCAAGATTCATTGTTTATGCCCCACACCCAGTGCTCCATGCAATATGTACCCTCAGTACCCACCACCAGGCTTGCGCTTCCCCCACCCCTCCCCTCCAAGACCCTCAGTTTGTGTCTGAGTCCAAAGTCTCTTATGTTTCATCTCCCTCCCCTATTTACCCCACATTTAAAAATTTATAAATATTTATAAATTTGTTTTTGTTTTTATGAATAAATAAATGTTTTGTGTTTATGAAATGAAATGTTATGTTTTTGTGTATATGAAAAAATAAATAAAAAGATGAATAAATAATGAGCAATCAAACAAAAACCTAGGTCTAGGTGATACTCTTGAAGAAAGGTATTCACAATGATTATATTACTTGTAATAGATTACGTTTTACTGTTACCTCCTGCTAAGATAGTGAAATTGCAAATTGTGACTTGCAAAACAAATTACGAATAAAACAGAACCATTCAGAATTTGTACAACTCAAACACCATACCTTTGGTGACAAAGTATGTCTGAATCTATCAATTAAATAATTCATAGGAGAAGACCACAAAATGATCAGGCATCTTTTTATAGATAATCATATAAAATTGAAAATGTTTAAGAAGTAAAAAAAAAAAAAAAAAAATGCATACATTGTGCCAGTCAAACAGATGTGCCATAGAAATAGAGCATTCAGATCTGGATTAAATGAATCTTGTCCCAAGTAAAGAAACTACAGATTTCTCTCATTCCCACACCAGCTGCCTCAGCCATTAACAATGTTAGCAGCTAATGGAAAAGGTGACTTAGAAGCTTGATTCTGGGGAACACCTGTGGGGCTTATTCTACCCTTGATAACCACTACTAAATATAGTCTTCCCGTATTAAACATAAACTGAATGTAGAATCAAACAAAAGAGCACACTCAATTATATCAAATTAGCATCTGAGTGTATGTAATCACAGAGTTTAGACCAGAGTTATTAAGCTGTCCTTTGTAGCACAGTGACAACGGTTGAAAATGATCCCATAGTATAATATAAGGGGTTTTGTGAATGCACAGCAGCGTCCTTTATGTTTGGATGCTGACACTGGAGTTTTACAGAATATTTCCACACATGCAAGGCTAAGAACAAAGAGCAGCTTTTTCCAAAGTACTTTCTAATCATTTAAAATTTTGCCATCTGACAAGATTTGTATTTTTATGGCAATCGTAGATTTAGAATAGAAGCATGAGTATGACCAAGAGATAAAGTTCACACTACCTGGATCCTCAAAGACAGTAATAATAACAACAGCAACACTCTAAAGATTCTGAAATTAAAATATTCGTAGCCTCCAGGAATTCTCCCAAATGCCAAAACAAAAAATATGTTTCTAGACAAAGGTTATAGAGAAGGTATGGGACCCAGAAGCGTGACTTGCTATAACCACCAAAATCTTTAAATGAACATTGCAACTACAACTACATGAACTACATGATGGCATGCTCCTCTGATGCCCTCTCATAATTTTTAACTCATTCCTAGATAAAATTACACAGGGGACAAAGGACAGCCATGGCCACAGACCTGAAATCCTACCTGACATCTTGATTTGGAGCACACTGCATTTCTCTCTTCTTTGTAGGTTAGCCTTTACAATACTGCAAGTCCTTTGAGAGCAGATGCCACTCACCAGACATTGCTGCATTTGGCAAGGCTCTGAATCAGGCCAACCTAACTTTGAATCCTAGCTCTGCCATTTACTAGCCATGACTTTTCTAGTTTCCTCATCCATAAAATAGATGAGCTAGATGACTTTTTTCTCCCATCCTCCCTCTGCCTAATTCATTTTGTCCTCTGAGGTTGACCTTACAGACAGATTTTCATGAGCTCATTTCCCCTTAGGCATCTAGGTGTTTCATCTGTTGGGTTTTGGAGATTGCATGGCAAAGGGAAGCACAGTGGGAGTGCTTTACAGGGTCACAAGAGTTGGTGTATTTTAGCCGCTCTGAGGTATTTATCCCCAAGATAGCCCCTTCAAGTTTGCCTCTTCTGTCTTTAAGTTTGGCAAAAAACCTGGCCTCTTGCTCTATAAAGCGTAGGTAGGGCAGAGTCACCCATGCCCCTGACCAAATTCATGTTACCCACTATCCCATGTGGATTACCTAAATTCTGCCTGATCCTTAGAATTAATAATTGAACAATATCAATTTGAATGTGCCATTTGTTTCCTGTGAAGATGCTGAAAGAGCAGTTCATTCCTCCTTAGATTTGTTTTAGATTCTAAGTATTTATGGATATGCCTCTACCCTTAAAACCTGAGAGAGTTGTTATAAGAAGTAACCCAAAGCTTTTTACTGATCCAGGAGTTGAGACTGTGGCAATAAATATAAGCTCATTGTTCGTCTTTCTGACTAATGATTTGGTGATTCTCACCACACAAAGGTCATGTGATTTATAAAACAAAAAAAAACTTGAGATGTTGTTGATATATGTTTTACATTCAACATGTTTTTTTTAAGATTTTATTTATTAATTTGACAGTGAGAAAGACAGGTAGAGAGGGAACACAAGCAGAGGGAGTGAGAGAGGGAGAAGCAGGCTTCCCGTGGAGTAGGAAGCCCAATGCAGAGCTTGATCCCGGAACTCCAGGATCATGACCTGAGCGGAAGGCAGTCGCTCAACCAACTGAGCCACCTGGTGCCCCTACATTAAACACATTTTAATGAATATATTAATTATTCATTTGAAGCAGAGTTGTATAATTGTTTTCAGAAATACTAATATAGGATATATGCCAATGATATATTCAAAAGTATAGCTTTCTCCTTAAATAATCATCTGCAGGTAGCCAGTTATGTGCTCCACATAAAGAGAATCAATTATGGATTCCTAATTGAACCATAAAATTCAGCATCTTCTGCCCATTGTATTTACTAAGTAAGTCCAGAATTATTTGTGCAAATTTTATTGTACAGTATTCTACCTTTATTACCATATCTTATCAAAATTAATTGAATGGAACAAATATCAGGATTGACAATTCAAATCCATATTGACCACCTATGACTGAGTCTTATAAACTTTAAGATCTGTGATATTTTAGCCTACTTTTAACTTGAGACTCAGATAATTCTATTATTGCCATATGTAATCTCAGTTTGGAAATCTCAATTTTGAAAAACCCTTTACCATTAAGTAATTACAAATTTGTTCCTACTCTGTTCAATTTTCCTGAATAATCACAGTCATTACATGATTTCTTCCTTATCTTAATATCCTGTAGAGGATGCTATGATTGATTGGTTACTTTTGAGAAAATTGAGAGTAAACAAATATAACTTTAGTTTTTTATAATAATTCATGTAAAATAAAAGACTTCTGTTAAAAACAACCCAACTTTTCACAAGTTACATCTAAGTTTTCTTTTGTCATAGCCTTCTGTAACCATAATTACAGGAATAAAAAAGTCAATGAGGCTCTTCTTTTTTCTACAATATTGTATTATCTACTTTATAAGTCACCATACCAAAAAAAAAAAAAAAAACCATGAACACTCTAAAAAAAAATTTATAAGTAAAATATACTGAAAACTCAAAGGAATTACAGAATAACAACTTAAATTATTTGAAAAAGAGAATTAATATCCTTAACAAATCATGACTTGGATTACTTTGACAGATATCTCAAATAAATTCTGAGGTCCAAATCCTTCAGGACCCACTAGATGGACTCACAAAATCACTGAGATATTTGACTTGAATTGAGAAAGTAAAATTTATGTGACAATAGAGAAACCGATATTTAATAAATTCTCCCTTTCATTGATGGAGTGCCCCACCCCCAGTATCCAAAGCTTGAAGACTGGGCAGAATTTTTGACAAGAGAAGATATTTAATTCTGCAAAATCTAGTCTTTCAAAATTTAATACTAATCTACTAATTTAATACTAATCAAAATTTAATACTAATACTAATCTAATTCATACTACATCCTATGGTCATCTTTACCAATCAATGCAATACTGATATAAGATGGGCCAAGGTCTTGAGAGGGAGGGCCTCAGATTCCTTGTCAAGAGGATTCATGGTTTTTCATTAGAAAGAATTTAAGAACAAGCCCAACATAAGCGACAAAGATTTATTAAGTATAGAAGTAACAAAGGAAGCCTGGAGCCCACAGATATAAGGCTCAGTCTCAGGACTGAGATCATGACCTGAGCTTAAACCAAAAATCCGATGTTTACCTGCACCACCCAGGCACCCCAACAATCTCTCTTTTATAGGAATAAATGGCCTAATACAGAAAAGTTGTATTTAGACTCATTTCTGTGATACTGTGATACATGGTATATGCTAATGAAAAAATTCATTGTCAAAGCAAATAATTCTTAATGTTTGGATTGAGAGAACAGTGTGCGCAGGATACGGCAGATTAATCAATAGTTTTTCAGAAACCATGAGGTGCTTTACTGGAAAGAAAAACAGAACAATCAAAGACACAGAAGCTGAAAAATGTGTAGTATTAGAGAAATGAAGCAAGCCTTTGTTATCTATAATATATGTATAGTAGGGAAGTGGCAGGAAGGTAGAACATTTGATAAGAGCTTTGAAAGGTAAGTCAAAGAATTCTTAATTTACTCTGTAGGCAACAGGACATCATTGAAGGTTTTTTGAGCAGGGAAGAAACAGAGAATTCATGTTGTATAGAAAATATCTGTACTGACTAAGAAGAAACTTTATTAGAAGAAGGAGAATGTATTAGGAAAAGTAAACTATTATAAATATATAGTGTGGTAGCTCCAACATAATAGGGAGGGTTTAGGAAAGGGGAAGGCTCTGCCCCACTCACAGTAGCTCTTCCAACTTCAACACATGATTTGCAATGACAGACTATTCATCACTTTCCATCTTCAGGAAAGGTGTGGGGAGAAAGAAAAAGCACATGCAGACATTTTTTTAATGGAAAAAGACATGGAAGTGGCAGACATCATACTCACAAAGATTCCACTGAAGAGACATTAGTCACATGGCCAGATTTAATGGAAGAGAAACTGGAAATTGAGTTGTCTGACTGGGCAGTTACATCCCAGGTGCAACTCAATGACCATGAAAGAAAAAGCATAGCTTATCATGGACAACTAGAAGCCTGCACCACAAACTAACAACTCCACTCTTTAAGTCAAGATCCCCATTAGAGAACAAAGTGAGCCCGAAAAGCCCCCCCTTCCTTGGTGACTTCTTTTGATTTCATCTTTCAAATTGTTTTGAGAACGAAATTATCAGCACTGCTTTCTGATCTCCCCAACCCTACTGTAGCTCCACCTTGTAACTAATTTCATCGTTAGAATAAAGCTACATTACAAAAATCTAATTTAAAGGGGGCAGAGAAGTTTTGCAGTTAGAGAAATCTGATTTCAACATTTACCAATATGACAAAATATATTATTGCTTTTACAAATATAACAAATTTCATTACTGTCCCCAAATTATCCTCTATCCCCCCAAAAAGTGTTGTACATTTTATCACAGTTTCCAGCCATTTACAAAAAACTTGGTATGGGATGTTGCATGGATATGGCATAGACACCAGGTTTGCCATGGAACTTTCTCTGGCTAATAAAATGTGAGGAGATTTGACAGAATGATTTAAAAGCCAGATTGTTTCACAGTGATCTTTAAATATGGAACCCAGAATGAATATAAGTCAGAGCCACATAAAATACAAAATTGATGAACACATAATATGATAAAAAAGAAAAATACATGTGTAAATCTGATGGCCATTTGTTACTACCATGTAACCTAGCAAAAGCTAACACGTTAGAACAGCTTTCACTCTACCGGGTAGTATCTGGATATTTATTTTCTCAAACATAAATTTCTCCAAACTTAAGATCTCACTCTTGGCTGAATAGAATGAACATTTCATAGAAATAGTATTATATGTATTAAATAGAAAGAATATAACCAATTTAAGAATAACATAAAAGATATTTCAAGGGAAAGGAATTCCATCTACTTATCTTTAAAGCATAGAATTCCTTCTTTCTTATTTCTGTTTATTTTCCAATTCTACTTGCCTTAAACATGGGCAAAAGTCTGAACTTACTCTATGCTTGCTATTTACAGCTTCCCAGTGCTCTTTGTGTGCTGGTTTAATTATGATTTATTTTTCCAGTGACTTAGCATTGAAGTACCATAGTTATCTGGATTCACCGACTTTCTTCTGCTCTCATTATTTCTATCTCACTCTGTCTATGTATAATACAGACTGTACAATGCCCTTTTCCTTTGAAACATTGAACAACCCAGTCTCACTGTTTCTTTCCACTATAATCTAGTTCCTACATCTATATTCCATCTAGTTAAAAAGAGCTTGAGCTCAATGCGAATGGTTATTTTCTCAATCCTTGTAGTTCATTTTAATCTCTCATAAATTTCCCAGCACTGGGTCTCCTATTGTTTTCCTTGCAACAAATTAACAAACACAATAAAAATATTAATTTAATGATTCTGCAATGGAAGATGGACTTTCAGTCAACTTACTGCTACTGATGGCTACTAATTTTGAAAGAATAAAAATATCACCTTCATATCTGAAAGCATTTTGAATATATCACAAAACACTTAAAATAGTCACTGCAGAATAATATAAGCAATATCTATGAATGAGAAGGCATTATTAAATAAACCAGCAACAGACATTATTAAGATGGGGTGTATTCCACAAGCTTAGTATCTTATTGGAAGACTCTTGAATTCAATTAATATAATTTTATATGATCCTAAATTTTCATTCTAATAAATTCTCTATGCTTTCTACTTGGCCATACTTTGCTGATATATAGCTCATTTATTGTATGTGCCAAAAAAATAATAATACCCATACATTTAAAAACATATTTCTATAATAGTTTGTATGAACAAAAAATATAAGATTTTATATATAATATTATATATATATAATTAGAATTCTGGAATAGTGCAGATGATATGTTAAAAGTGGCTATGTTTGTGTCACAGAAAATAGTTACTTTTTATGCTTATTTATATTTTCTTTATATTTTTATGAACAGTTTTTACTTGTAAACAAAAACACATTTCTAATTTTGTATTAATACAAATTTGGGTTGTCTAAGTTTATAATGCAGTTGAGGAGTATTTGCTATCCTAAATTATTTTATATAAATTTTGTTTTACAACTCATCATCCTATTCCATAAATGTTTAAACAGAGAAGAAAATTGAACAATTAATCCACAAACAAGTTTTCACCTCTTAACTCAGCAAAATCTAGTTATATGTAAATAATTATGCAAAGATACAGGTTTAGTTCACAACTTCTAAAGCTAGATCTTTGAAAAAAGTCTTAATTGGTAAAAATATTTTGCCCATAATCTACATGTTCAGGTCCAAATCAACATATTCACCGCCAAGTAAATTATATTCTTTACACAAACTGTTTTATTCTCATTAATGTTCACTGATAATTACAGACCTTTGTCCCTCTCTTGGCTGTAGATTTTCACTGATTTTGTCACAGAGCTACTAATAAAACTTCATCTTTTAGTTATATTAATTGTTCCAATATTCCAGGAAGCCTAAAATTTTTTACTAATTTATTTCATTATGTTAACAACGTTGTTTTACCACTTCTGTCATCTGAGAAATATTCTGTTTTCAAAGTATGCTTTAGCTTTCATCTACTCTTCTATTCTGGACAAGTAGAAACATTCTGGATGGGTCAGTCTCCTAATCTTTGTATATCATGTTATCTCCTCAAATTGCTCATTTAAAAGAATAAGAACACTCCATCTGTACACATTATTGATACTCATTGGATAACAGTTAACAGAGCCAAGTTGTATTTACTCTTTGAAATGATACACACTTCCTTGAGAAACACACATGCATACACACAATCAAAAGAACATGTCTTCCCCTGAAAATCTTATCTGATAATAAACTCTCCTAATATTTTCCTGCTAAAGATTAATAAACTTCTCTTGAAACTTATATCTAATTTATGTGACTTTAAGGGTCATGCTTTAATAACAATGATGAAACACGATTATTACTTCCTAATGCTGAAATTACAGTTTTTACATTGTAAATTTTTCCTGCTATGCGCCCTGTGGCACTAACATCTTTATCACTCCATGTGTTTCTAGTTTTAAAACCTTTACCCCTGCTGTTTGAAAAATATTTCTCATTTTCGTCCCCTATGGAGTACAGAAATCCCTAAAGGCAAAGCCATTAGTGATTTCTCTGCCTTTCCCCAAACACGTATCACGATCACCAGTGCTGCTCCCACTGCCTCATTGGCTTTTGGTAAAGTATGCAAATGAGATGTTCAAAATACACACTTTTTGCAACTGTGCAAGTTCATACTGATTTATAAAATGGGCAGGCTATTAAAGTGACTGAAAATGTCAGCAAGATTTATGCATGGGTGACAAATTGTATTGGAAATGTTCATTTTTAACATGCTGCCCTAGGTTTTTTGTTTTTTGTTTTTTGTTTTAACAACCTAGATATTCCCTGTGATACATTTGTTTTAAGGCCATTTTTCCCTACCCAAACATACTTTTGACAGTGACTTTTTGACTGGAAAAATAAACAATGCTACTTCCCAATCATACAAATTGTATTTTATCACAGAAAGCAGTACTTGGAAGATATAATAAATTTCTTTTTGACACCCATTTTCCCTATGTACCATTAGTCCACTGTGGTTAAATAGTTCCCTTTTATAACAGATAACTTGAGTTGCATGCATAAATATTTCATCACTAAGATATAAAATTATGTAACCATCAAAACAATTATCCAGTCACCTCTGAGGAAAATACTCAGTTTATATCAAAAATGTACAACACAGGAAACAAAAGATAGGAATGACAAATGACATATATCTTCTGGAGTTTATGATTCCATCTTTGGAAAATCCCATGTTAAAAATGGTCTATGCGATATTCATAGGACTCTCCTCTATTATTTGTGAATTTGCTCCAGAATGCTCTAGCTCTTTCTGTGATTCAAACAGGGAGCTGTAGCACTTTTACCAGTCCGAGTGTGGTCTTTGAGCAGTGGTCTTGATATTTTATATCTCTGGATGACAGCCATTTATTCACTAAAGGGAGCAAAGGAATAGGAGAAATAGTACTAAAGCCAGTTTATGGCACATCATTTAGGACATTAAATAGACCATCCTGGCAGACCACAAGACATATACACACAGCAGATACACACAAGTATAAAATGTAGTGTATCACAATTAGAGAAAGGGATTATAGAAATCAAATGCAGTAAATGAAGAACTGCCTATGATTAATTTTACAAAGAACTAATCTTATCAGTAGTATTATGTAGTCTCTCTACTTGGAAAAGTTTTGTGTTAGAATTCTAATTCTACTTTTTATATTCAGATCAGTGTGCACCAATACTATTATTGTAACTGATTTTCCTAATTAGTTCATTAAGTTGCATAACAATTGGTTTACAAGTAACAACTCTTCTTGATGTTAAAATGGTGAAGATAAAATTGATTTAAAGCCCACTTCTGATCATTCATTCTTAAACATTTGTATGTCCTGGTGTTTGATGAAGCTCTCCTTAGATGACTGCCAGTCTCTCGGCCCTGTTTTCACTGAAGTGTCATGGCTATGTTCTTGCTTATTAAAAAGAGTTAGCATTATGCATTGTACTGAAAAACTCCAAACACTCTTAAAAAGAAAAAAGAAGCAACAAAAAAACATCTGGTTTTCATCAAGGGGTGCCATCTTATAGCTTATACGAAAATGAAAGTTTGAAGAGAAAGCAATAGGAGTTATGCAAAAACAATGATTTGTATAGGTGAAGATGCAGCTAGAAAAGACTGGAGTAATTATTTTATTTATTTATTTTTGCCATTGTTTCTGCCTAAGAACTTTAATTAATCACCTTAATAAAATAAATAACATGTGTAGGGTATTCTTTGTTAACGTATTTTCTGTTTAAAAGAAATAGCCTTGTAACAGTGTTTTTCTCTAGATTTTTAACTTTGCTTCCATAACTGTTAGGGTCATCATTCTCCTCAAAACAGAGTTTGCCTTCAAGTTATCATAAAGAAGCACACTTTCCTGATAGTCATTCCCATAGAAACATCTTTACCCCAGAGGATACAAGAGGAAACATTCAAAGAAGAAGAACAGAGAGTACATTTAAGAACATCTGGTACAACATCAAGAAAATCTGTCTATGAGACAGCAAAGTCCATCTCTTTTCCTGGCCCCTACATTGAGATGCATCAGAGGAGTAATTCCACTACAAATAGTTCAATCAGGAATTTAACTCAAAAAGTCTAGGGTTTAACTTAAAAGATTAAAAAAAAAAAAGAAGAAGACAAAAACATATATTTGCTTATATAGCTAATATACACATCTATTCAACTAGAATGACATAGATATACTGTTTAATAAAAAATTATTCTGAAATCTTACTTGATTTTGTTGTTACCCTTAAATATTAAATAAAATTAAATTAAAACTCCATAGCACATGTTGAGTATAAGTGGGGCCTTTACTTTCCACTCAGAGTCCAGGGTGCTAACCAGTACACAATAAACTTTACTTTGCATTCAAATAGCTAATTACATCTTCTGTACAATTAGAAATGTCACTATTTTCTTCACTGTGTTGACTCTCTCCACCAAGAGCTCATGTTGATTTATTTCCCTAGTAATAACTACTTAATAGCATATCAGAAATAGATTGGGTTTGTTGAAGAAACATTAATTGAGCATCCAATAAATTCTAGATAATTGAGGTAAACTGTGCAAGTACAATGATTGAAAAGGCATGTTTTCCACCTGTGAGGGGATAAAGTATAATGACAATGGCTAGAGGGACCTATCACTTAAAATAGAGTCCCACTGCTAATACAGTCATTGTTTATTGGGGGTGGAAGGAATGTGTATGTTTACCAAGAGTTAGAATTTTGGTGTTATCCTCTTCTCAACGAAGGGTAGTCTCTTGCATAAATTGAGGAATCTCAGGTGAGAAATCTATTTCACTTAAACTATTTCTATGTTTCAAAATACACAAGCCTTATACAACCTATCCCCAAACAATACGGGCAAATTTTTAATTTCTCCAAAACCAAGTCCTAGATAAACAGGCCTTTTAACTAAGTCCTCTCCCACCCTACTTAGATCATTCTCATTTATCTTTTGAAACCTCAGCCTTGATGTTATTGGACAGTAAAAAGGCTACAATGGGACCCCTGTCAAAAGACAATTTTCTTCCTTGAATGATAAGCAATGGAACATGTAAGAACAAAAAGCCAACTGATTAATGGCATGCAATTCATCTACAATTATCTTGCCCATGTTACACAGTCATTGTATAGATTGGACTAGATCATTAAATTATGTGACAGCAATCAGCCATCTAACTTTAAAAGAGGTGGGAAGAGCCAATTTAAAAACTTAATATCTCAGGATGATACAGTAGGCTGAGAAAACCAGCCAATTTAGAGAGAATTACCATATGTACCAACCAGAATGATAAATGTGAGCCTTAGCTAAGCATTTGCCCCTGTACTAATGATGTTTGGGATTCAGTAAAGAACTCTGTGCTCTTTCAATATGTGTTGAGAACGATGGTGATCCAGGGCAGTAAACACTTAGAAAAGTGAAATATAGTCTTTAGGAGGAAATACACTTTCCTGATAACATTCAACTCTCCATAACTTTACTGGAAATCTGGAACCATATTCTGAGATGTGAAGATCAAAGTTCTATTGTGTTCTTCCCTGTTTAATGCTTAGTTGTGCCTCACATGTATTGCATCTTTATTCGATACACTTATGTATTAGATATGCATTCTATAAAACCCAAGGCATGAGGTTCACATTCAAAATGGTATTAAAGATTTTAAATAACAGTGGAAGGGTCCAATGTGAATTACTCCTATAATTTTAATGCAACTATTACGGGCAGACCAAAAATATTAAAATAGACAAGTGAAATGTTAGGAAAGTAAAACATTTGTATCCCTATTTCATTCTTTTAGTTAAACATTACTGAAAGCATAATTTGTGCAAAACACAGTAGTAGGCACAAGGGACTCAGGGAAATTAGGACCTTAAAGATCTCAGAATCCAGTGGGTTGACAGAGTTTAAAACTACATTTGACTTGGACAAATGCTAAGGAGAAGAGCGTATCAGGAGCAACATAACGGGAGAGAGCACACTGCAGGGAAATCTAACACAGATCATCTTCACAGAGAATGACATACCAGAATTTAATGAAGCCAATTAGGAGTTCTCCTAAATTAACAGAAGATAATTTTCAATGCATACACTCCAGGTCAGCTCAGACCGCCACAACAACACTAGGTGGTTTAAAGAACAGAATTTATATCTTTTACAGTTCTAGAGGCTAGAAGTCCAAGATCAAAGGGCTGGCTCATCCGGTTCCCTGGTGTGGGTCCTCTTTCTGGCTTGCAAACGGCCAGCTTCTCAGCATGTCCTCACATACACCTTCTTATAGAAACTCCACCCTCATCACCTCATCTAATTACCTCCCAAAGACCCCACCTCCATCATACTGGCAGTTACGGCTTTGACACAGGAATTTCAAGTAGACACATTCAGTCTTTAACATATACTTGATCTCACACAAGAATATTGTGTTTTTATTCAATATCTATGATGATTTCCTTATATGTAAAGTGACTACTTTTTCTCTGCTTCAAATATACACTTAATTCTATGTTGAATGCTTATCATTAAATCATGACACTGAATTGATGGATGTCAGAGGAGTTTATGAGCAGTGTTCAGGGTTAGCAAGTATTTCATTTTCCATCACTGCCCAACATACCCAAGATCATCTGGATTGGTGGACAATTTCCTTGTGAAAATCAAGTTGACTATATGGCCCAGTTGTGAATATCGTGTGAATGGGACCTGAACAAATGTGACTTTCAGTGTTATTTTATTTTGAATCACTTTATCACTGTGAAAGAACCATATGCTGATTTTTCCCCCTTCTTTATATTAAGAAGAAAATCTTCTTTAGAGAACTTCTACCTTTTGAGCATAAGTACTTGCTAACAACTCCAAAATCATGGCTGCTCTTTTTTCTAAAACTCGAAGAATCCTAAATCAAGAGAAACCAAATACACGTGAACATAACATGTGAACATATAAATTTCAGGATGGTTCTTATTTGGTGCTGCATGGTAGGGACACTTGACGTCATACGTTTTTCTTTTTGTTACATTATTAAAGCCTCTCTACCTTTAGATAGATGCTCTCATGAAATAAATTTTTAAAGTTAATTAATTAGTTTATTTTTAAAGATTTTCCTTATTTATTTTAGAGAGAGAGAGCATGAGCAGGGAAAGGAGCAGAAGGAGGGGGACAAGCAGAATCTGCGCTTAGCACAGAGGCCAATGTGGGGCTTGATCCTAGGCCCCTGAGATCGTGACCTGAGCTGAAATCAAGAGTCAGATGCTTAACCAACTGAGCCACAGAGGCACCCCTGTTTTTTAATTAATTTAGTTGACAGAGAGAAAGAGAAAGCATGTGCAGGTGTAGGGAGAGGGACAAGCAGTCACTGTGCTGAGTGTGGAGCCTAGGACTCAGGGCTGGATCATGACCTGAGCCCAAACTAAGAGTCAGATGTTTAGACTGGGCCATCCAGGCACCCCATCATGAAATAAGTTTTAAAAGATCCATTAGACTGTGAGCTTAACATTCTTTCATTTATACCCATTCCCTTTTAATGAATTAAATCAGATGAATTTTTGGTCGAATGATAACACTGATAATAACAGTAATAGCATTGTTCACAATTTATTGAAACTTGAAACTATGGGTCAACTATCCTCCTAAGTGTATCACATGTATCCTTGCACTTAGTCCTAGCAATAATCTTATTTATTCCACTAAAGCAGAAGGAGCTAAGCAATTTACCTGCAGGCATAAAAGTAAAAAAGATGAAGGGGCTTGGATTGAACACAGGTAATCTGATACCATAAATAATTCCCAAATCATTCCCACAGTAGTTGATAACTGACTCAAAGTCACAGTTCCTCATTTTCTTAAAACTGGAAAAAATCAAGGCCTAGAAAACAGACCAAATAAATACAGTATGAAAATAACTCTATAACTCTCTGGATGAGTCTCAAGACATCACACCAAGCCTAAAGCCTTTAGAGTTTTGAGACCCCTCTTTAAGAAAAAAGGCACAAAATTATAAATACATAAATATTTATTTAGAAGGAAAAAAGCACACCAAAATGCCATTTTCAAAAATATATTGAATATGTTAAATAACACAACATCTTAAAAAATAATATTTTTACCAATTGACTTCTGGAACACCTCTGTGAAAATTTTCCCTTATATTTTTGGTTGGTACTTTCTTTAATCACCTCTTTACATAACTATAATTTCTTAATTAGTCTAATTTTTTTTAATTTTATTTATTTATTTGACAGAGAGAAACACAGTGAGAGAGGGAACACAAGCAAGCAAGGGGAGTGAGAGAGGGAGAAGCAGGCTTCCCGCCGAGCAGGCAGCCCGATGCGGGGCTCGATCCTGGGTCTCCAGGATCATGACCTGAGCTGAAAGCAGTGGCTTAACCAACTGAGCCACCCAGCCACCCCTTAATTAGTCTAATTTTTTATACAATTAAGAGATAATTAAATTTTTCCTCTATTATATTTGACTTTTTTTTAAATTAGCAGTTTCGAAAAGTTACTTTCAGGAGCACAACTCATTATTGGTAAGAGCATGTGAACTTCTAGGTCTGTTGTCAAATTTGGGGAAATTTCTGACAGATATATTTTTTTTAAATATGAGTTGTAGATTTGGGGATGAAAAATGTCCATGGGATAGCTTCTGATTTTGGAAATTGTGAGCCTTGTTTCTCTTCCATTACCTATATTCTTTCAGGGTCTGGTAAGCTTAAGGCTTGATCATTTTGAATGTCACCTGAGGCACACAGAGCAGGCACAATAGATAATGAACATATCTGGTGGCATTTCTGCACCAGAATGAGTAGCAGAAACCAAACACAGAAGCACATGAGAGCAAGACTTAGCGAGCCAAAATACAGAATGACAAGATAACTTAAATTTCATATGAACAACAGATCATGTTTTTTGGACATACACTAAAAACTTAATCTGTTGTTATTCTGAAATTCAAATTTAACTAATGTCCTGAATTTTATCTGCAACCCTACAGAACACATCTTTGAAACACACATGTAACCTACTAAACCCTAATTAATGTATCTTCAAACAAGCTTCCCCAGAGCAAGATCCCCACATGGCCTTCAGCTATGTCACAGCACCAGATGAAGGGAAAGTACAATGGAGAGGACATCAGAGAGGGGATAGACAGCAGTTGTAACAAATAAGAGTTAAAATACCCTACTTTTGTAATGTTTTGATTATGTATATAAATAAAGACCACACAGCACACTGTCCACACCACTATCAGTACCAGGGATTCATGCAAGTGAAGAGCCCTAAATGCTGCCTTAATATGATTTGAGGTTAAACTGCCTCAGTTCACTGGATCTATTTAAAAACACTATTGGCCCAAGGCCATGGGCTGTGACTATGCACCAAAACTTCCAAAAATGTCTACTAGCTTAGCCTGTGAATTCTGAACTCCTTATTCTCTGAACATTCATATACTCATATTGTGCTATATTATATCATGCTTATTTGTTTTTAATTAAAAGCCTACTTATTTCCTCTTTCTCATCTAGGTATCTATCTATCATCTATCTATTTATCTATCATGTTTTTCACACGTAGATTTTAAATTCCTCCAAAGTATTGTGAAGATTTCCCTCCTGCCCTCCTTTTATATGTTTCCTATGGTTACTCAAATAAAAGAAAACTTCAGTGGTAAGAAGGAAAAAAAATATTACAAGAACATATTGTGCCATTTTTGTATAATTAGAAAGCAGCATAATTTATATAAAAGATATGGCTTCTTATTTAGGTAACCTGCTGGATATTTCTTCAATGTGTGAGATGAACCCACTGCCATGTGATTTTGGGGAAGAGGGAAATATGAAGAGAGAATTGAATAATTCTAGATCATCATAGGAGCAGAATATCCCTATAGGCAGCTCAGGATAGAAAGGGAGTAAGGGTGAAGGAAGAGGTACAGAAGAACTGAATGAGAATGAAGAGACCAAGTTTTATGTGAAGAGACCAGGGTTATAAAAAGAGATATAGTTAGTGAGATGTTTTCCAAGATAGGAAACAGTAATATATTTCTGGATATCACAATGCCTAACATTGGATTTTAAGGATATTTTTTCACTTCACTAAATTCTTAAAACTCTTTCCTACTAAACATTCTTTAGTCAACATCAAGTGCGCACAGTAAATTTGAGTTGGTGGTACTTTGGAAGAATTATTGAGCACTGGTAGTCTATTATAGGGAAAGGTAGATCATTAAGATAGGAAGTACTGGATTTAATTGCAAAGGTGCTATGTTCTCTGAAGTAGACGAGATTTTGGATTAGCAAGGTTATTATAAGGCCCATAGGAATCCATAGGAAAACTGATTGAAACAGTATAGTATTTGAAGTTCTGATCCAGAACCATAGTTTCTGCATATTTTTCAAATGGACAAAATTTATCAATATATGCTCACTGACATAGCAAATGTCCATTCTTTCTTCCACCTGCTGCACCCTCTACCACACATTTAAAATTGTGTGTCTTTTGTCTCTCTTACATCGATTAGTTTGGTAAAGTAAGGGAAAAAGTGCTAGCTGTATACCACTTTAAGCAAGAGCTCCCTCACAGTGCATTATATTCCCAACCCTGTTGAGTATCTCTTGTTTCCTCAATGCCCTTTATTTATAGAACTTTCAGCTACATGCCCAACACAGGTAAAATGTCTCGCCATGTAAACCATATTTTCCCTGCAGCCCTTTGACCATAACATTATAAAGAAAGCACCTTTAATTTATCATGTCCTCCTTGAGTGCCCACAGCTGTTTCACTTAACAGAGCCCAGGATCCTTCTGTGGAGGGCTTGGAAAATGTGACAAGACTATAAAATGAAACGGTTGCATAGGGCGATCACTAAGAATCATTCCAGCTCTAGAATTCTGTGATCCTGTGACTCCATCCTCCACAGATAAATGTTCACCAAGTGCAGAAGGAAATGGCCATGCTTTACTAGTATTCTCTATCAAGGGCAAGACCATTTGGCAGTTTGCATAATTAATGGCAAATATTTTCAACCTAAGCTCTAAAATGCAGTATGTTACAATATTCTAAAGCTGAAATTAATTTTTTAAAAAGTGAATTGTAATATTTATTATATATATATATATTCTTTCTTGGGAATTTTTAATTGATGAGGTAAGAGCTAGGATAAAGGGGATGTGTTCAAGGGTTTCTTCAGCATCATGTGACATGTAGTGAAAAAGAACTTGAAAAGAATAAATATATTTCTAAGAGTAATTTTATATTTATTGCACTTAATTTAACAAATTATTGCAGGAAACACATAGACAGCATTTTCCCAGAAAAATTATTATACTTAAATGAACTTTTGACAATGTATTAATTACAAGGACATGACCACATTTATTCTGCTGATCCAGTAATTACATGCATTAAAGAAATATTTATCCATGAACCATGCAGTGTACTTCAAAACAGCATTTATTGCCAAATTACATTTCCTGGATATCTATGCCCTATTTCCAGTTACTAGCAATTTTTTTTTTAATTTTAAGAGGAAGAGAGAAGGCATGAGAAATTTGAAAAATACTGTATAAATAAATGCTTACTGATGTGAAAAAATTAAAATGTAGATCTTTTAAAAAAAATATTTTATTTATTTATTTGACAGAGAGAGACATCATAAGTAGGCAGAGAGGCAAGCAGAGAGAGCATGGAGGAAACAGGCTCCCCGCTGAGCAGAGAGCCCCAGGCAGGCCTTGATCCCAAAACCCTGAGATCATGACCTGAGCTGAAGGCAGAGGCTTTAACCCACTGAGCCACCCAGGCGCCCAAAATGTAGATCTTTTTAATCATAGACCTCAGAAAAATAATTTTGAGACACCTTAATTCATGTGTTTCAGGTAGAAGGAGGTTAACAACAATCGTATTATTTCAAGTTCCTTCTTTTTTCTTTGCCTATCTTTAGTAATAAATAAAACCTAACACATTTTAAACAAAAATATGACTTCACAGAAGAAGATAACAGGAGGAAAATTAATACAGACAGCATTTGTCTTAAAGATGCAAATGTGTAACTTGAAAAAAAGCTTGAAAACTTTTATGAAATATTGGCAATTGTTTACAATACAATCAGAACCATTCGACCTCTGCAGCAATTCAGACACAAACATGTTCACTTTCATTTTGTGTTCATGTTTTTAAACATAAATATTGTTTTTTTTATTAAAAGGAAAGTCCATTTAGATACTCTGACCCACACTAATGCAGTCTCTATTCAGTTTAATTAATCTTTTTGAGTAATTATAATATTACATGTTCTATGCTAAATAACAAAGACACATAGATTAACAGGTTAAAAATTAAATGGAAGCAGAATCAATACACTGCTAAGCATTTTCACTGTTTTTATTTTTCAAGTTTTTATTTGAATTATAGCTAGTTAACAAATAATGTACTATAAGTTTCAGGAGTAGAATTCAGTGATTTGTCATTTATACAAAACACCTCTCACCCATTTAGTTCATCCCTCCCACCCCTCCTCCATCAACCCGCAGTTTGTTCTGTATAGTTAAGAATCTCTTATGGCTTGATTCCCTCTCTTTTTCCCTACCCCTATATGTACCTATTTTGTTTCTTTAATTCCATATGTGAATGAAATCACACAGTATTTGTCTTTCTCTGACTGACTTACTGCACTTAGCATAATACCCTCCAGCTCTATATAGCCCCTAAATATATAAAACAGTTAATAGCAAATATAAAAAACTCAGTGATAATAATATTATAACAGTAGGTGACTTTAACCCCCACTTACAGCAACAGACAGAACAACCAAGCAGAAAATCAACAAGGAAACAATGGCTTTGAATAACACACTGGACCAGATAAACATAATAGATATTCAGAACATTTCATCCTAAAGCATCAGAATATACATTCTTTGTGACTGCACATGAGATACTAACCAGAATAGATCACATACTGGGTCATGAAATAGGCCTCAATAAATACAAAAAGACTGAGATCATACCATGCATATTTTCCAACTACAACACTATGAAACTTGAAGTCGACCACGAAAAAATCTTGGAAAGACCACAAATACATGGAGGTTAAAGAACATCCCACTAAAGAAGGAATGGATTAACTAACCAGGATATTAAAGAACAAATTTTAAAAACTATGTGGAAACAAATGAAAATGAAAATGCAGTGGTCCAAAACCTTTGGGATGCAGCAAAGGCAGTCATAAGAGGGAAGTATATAGCAAAATGGGCCTACCCTCAAGAAGCAAGAAAAACCTCAAACTTACACATCCTTACATTAGACCAAAAGAGGTAGAAAAAGAGCTGGTATCCAAGATCTATAAAGAACTACTCAAACTCAACTCCCAAAAAGAAGATGAACACATCAAAAAATGGGCAAGAGACATGAAGAGGCACTTCTCCGAAGAAGATATACAAACGGCCAACAGACACATGAAAAAATGTTCAGCGTCACTAGCTATCAGGGAAATTCAAATCAAAACCACTCTAAGATACCACCTT